>CEMU01568311.1:70250-83947 GCA_900068965.1 Calocybe gambosa
CAGATTTGCGAGACTCTTCAGCGCGAAGAATATGAAGTTCTTGAGGTACGCTACTTCATGCCGTATAGAAAGATCTTTTGCGGTAACTATTCATGCATTAATAGTCTATCTATCCCGAGTGTATATCTAGGGAGCTCAAGGACAATACACTAAAGCTCGAGGTTCCTGTTGAATTCAGTGCACCTCGAGTCATCCATATAATCCGTGATGAACCATTAGGCTCTTCTACTTCACCGGGGTTTCTTGAATTATCGTTATCCTCCTTACCACCCTTGTTTATCAGCGTAACGTTTCCTGAAAACTACCCCCTGAAGGAGCCGCCCGAACTTACGAGTGTCCGCGCATCACACTTTTGGCTACCTCGTATACCTCAGCTGCAGAAAATACTAGTGGAAATGTGGCAGCCAGGAGAGGGGACCCTGTATAATTGGGTCGAGTTTCTGCGACAAGGAGAATTCTTCCATCTCCTGTCTCTGTCGCCTTCAATCAGTCGGACGGAAGTGATCCGGTGTGTAAGATAGCTTGCTAAAGCAAAACAAAGCTCAATGCTTCTTCAAGAATTCATCATGCTTCCCCTCCCATACTGGCGAAATTGCTCAAAGATTCCGATACGAATGCTGAAATGGCCCGCTTTGCGCAAAATACCTATCCGTGTTTCATTTGTCTTGGTTCGATCAAGGGATCGAAATGTGTGCAACTTTCATGTGGACATGTCTATTGCCGATCGTGCTTGGAAGACTTTTGGAAGTTGTGTATATCAGAAGGCGAAGTTGGCAGAGTTGGTTGCCCTGATCCTGCCTGTGTAAAAAATAACCGCGAGGCGAGTGCTGAGGAAGTTGCGCGGATAGTTTCAGAAACCGAGCTGGGTAGGTGGCGGTGGCTACGGGAAAAGGTAAATCTGGAGAAAGGTGATATAGACTTGGTGTAAGCGAATCTAGGAATTCACTCACGACTTCTCATCCCAGATCCGTCGATCATCCATTGTCCGATGGCTTTTTGTCAGACTCCAGTTCCGAAACCCATTGGAATAGATGGGACATCAGGCTATGAGTCACTCAGGACATGCTCGAAATGTTCTTTCTCATTTTGTGCATTTTGCCGGCGAACATGGTAAGATATTGCTTCCTATTGACATACGATCTGAACCCGACTGTTCAAGGCATGGTCCTGTGATTGGATGCCCAATCGCGCACTCGGAAAAAGTGGTCTTGGAATACCTTAGTCTAGAAGAAGGCTCCACGGAACGGCAACTAATGGAAAGGAGGTACGGGAAGGCTAATGTTTTGAAACTTGTTGCACATTACGAAGAGGAACAAGCAAATAAGAGATGGCTGGAGGTGTCGACTAGGGAATGTCCTGGGTGCCATGTCCATGTTGAGAAATCGCTCGGATGCAATCATGTAAGTTTTTGCAAGTCCAGGCCTGGAGCTGAAATGTGAAGTTTTATAGATGACATGTGTGAAGTGTCAGCAGCATTTCTGCTACCGTTGCGGTGGGAGGCTTTCAGCGAGCGATCCATACAATCATTTTACAAAAATGGGACATGGTTGCTACGATAGGCTATATGATTAATCTAATGTACTGTAGTATATATATTATATCTCGAAATGGCCAAGTTGGGCGCAGAGTACCCCCCAATGTCGAATTTGAAAGCCCGCGTTGTGTCTGTTATTATTATTATTTTTGGCTGAAACCAAGGACATTTATCTATCTTGCATTCGCCTCGTCAGCCTTCTTCTTATTTTCTTGCAACCCTCCTATTATTGATACCACTTTTTTGTGTCAATACCCCCTATATTTCATTACTACACCTCTGTACTTGCTCAAAAATCTTCCACACACATGGACGTCTACACAACCTCCTTTACTTATCCTCGCCAGTCGCGCTCCCCTCCTGCCTCTTTCGACTTCACTTCCACTGATCTTAGATCGTCATCCACCGACATATATCCACAAGTCCATCATCTTCAACAAGTCTCAAATAATCTCCATGATGCTCCTACTTCACAAGACTCAGAAGCCATACAAAAACTTACCATGATGGCCATGTCCTTGCATGGTTGTCATGTGTCTTACTTTCTTGCCTCCGACGGGAGGACTACCAACTTTCAAATAACAGGAGCATATCAACAAGTCATGGTCACTCGAGGCATGATCCTCAAGGAATGTCCCATTCAGGTAGGCTGATATCTCTTCCCCTTCTTCTGACCATATCGCTGACGTACTCCCGTCATCAGCACCGCGCAGCTATCAAAGTGACACGCTCAGAAATTCTTGACTCTCCTTCTTCGAAGCCAACCTTGAAGCTTGAAGTCAGGCGCCGGCTGGACGAAATTGCTTCTCAGACTTTAGCCCATATTGCGGTCGTTAACAGCCCACTATCTCTCTCAAATCGTACTCCTCCAGATGGCATCAGTAGCAATGCTGGTTGGTTGGGTCTCGAGACTGAGCGCGTTTGTGAATTAGTTATTACTGGCCACGAGGACTCGGTTGAGCTTGCTAGAGTTCGCTTGCTTGTCATGCTGGACGAATTGGTGAGCTTAAGTCTCCACCCATATGTAGCTACTCTAACAAATAGCTTAGAGTGGTCTTCACTCTGAGGTTTGCGAGATAGACCAGAAAATACACGCTATCGTAGCTGGAAAGAGGCGCAGCGTTCTGCAGTCGATACAGGAAGAAACGGCTACCAACATTTATCTACCTTCTCCTCTTCAGGGCCTTACCGGACCTGAATTAAATGTGTCAGTGGGAAACTTCCGCAACAGTAACGTCATCTGGATTACAGGAGAATTCTTTGGAGTTCAGCGGGCGAGAGATATGCTATTTCAAGTTTCTGCTAATAAGGTCCGTTTTTCGTATGTTTTCACCGGTCGTGAATGTTTTATTTAACCTGCACTTATCCAGAGTAAGTCCGTCATATCTAGGGACACCGCTATTTTACCTCGCAAACTGGACTGGATGGTCACGGATAGAGCCGATGACCTCAGGTCCATAATGTCGGACAATGCAACATTCATCCAGTTCCCACCTCTTGGTAGCTCGACTAGTCTAATCACGGTCTATGGAGATAATAGAGTGAATATCCAGCGTACGACCAGAGGCATTATGCAGCTCGTGAGTTACGGGGAAGTTTTCTTACCTTCTTCTAATACCTGCCCAGGCTTGCCAATACTATGTTGGATCGTTTTGGCTTTTACCAATGCAGTTTAATGCTCTACTCCCTCCGCCGACCCTGAACGCGTCTGCAGTCACGAATCTTCTCAAGCAAATATCCATGACTACTGGTGCCGAAGTTGTTTTCAAAAGCATGTGTTTTGAGGTACACGGTCTTGAACACGAAGTACGAGTCGCCATCAGCATGATAATGGACTTGGACATCATCAAGGTACGATGTGCTTACCATCCAGTGTCGTAAAGTTGTCTAACCATCTATACAGGCATTTCATCACGAGATTCGCTTTCAGATTGAACTCTCTAACGAACATCGGGATTTCATTAGCGGGAAGAAGAACGGAAAAATCAACAAGATCATGCAAAGCACCAGCGTTAAGATTAAGTTTGAGACATTCAATGACTATAATTTCCTCATTGACATCGCGGGTCCCGACGGATCCGTACTCCAAGGCCTCTCCCTTTTACAGGAGGAGCTTCCAGCTGAGATATCGTTTCATGTTCCAGAGACATACCACAAACGAATCATTGGCGTCGGTGGCCGGAGCATACAGCGTATCATGAAGAAATATGGGGTTTACGTCAAATTCTCCAATGCCGAAGAATTCGCTGCTCTCGGTGGTTACAATGACAATGACGACAACGTCATTGCCAGGACTCCAGCAAAAAACGCTATCAATCTAGACAATCTTAAACAATCTGTGATGGAGCTTGTTAACCCGAAAGTACGAGGATCATCAACTTTTTCAGCGTACTTTCAACATTTTCTTCCCTAGGATAAAGATTATGTTAACGAGACTGTATCGATTCCGAGGCGTTACCATCGAACTCTCCTAGGGGAAAAGAGCATCTTCATCCGCGACATAGAGACAAAAACCAACTCTCGCGTGCGTTTCCCAGATAAGGAAACAGCGTCAGATGTTGTGACAATCTTTGGACCAGAGAGTCAGGTACAAATTGCAGCTGCGATGCTTTTGGTGTGTCAGAATATACGGTACAAAGAACCGTTGACCTAATTATATTTCTCAGGATCATGTACCATTTGAGGCAGACATGGCCGTCCCTCCTAGTGCTGACCTGTCTCGAGTTCTTGGCACACCCGACTTCAATAACTTTGTTGAGCGTGTTAAACGCGAGCTCCAGGTTTCTGTGGTACCAAACATCAAAAATCCAAGTGCCGTGAATGGTTCCTCCGAACATGAAAACGCTACGGATATCTCATTTAAATTCCGGTGTCAGCGTAGCAACAGTGACTTCCTTATTACCGCGCGGGAAATGCTAGAGCAATTCCTTCTGAATCACAATATACATGTTTATCCATCCCCGACAGCGCATATCCACAAACGAGGAGATTCTTTCGCAGAGGCCTTTCCTCATTTTGACAGCAAAGTACTTTCAACCCTAAAGACCAGAGGACACGGTACGTTGCCGCACCGCTTATCTGAGCATCCTCTCAACCTCACATTAGAATCTGTCGACATGGGTCGGCCAGACGTAGGGGATCGAGATCGCAGGCTCCGACTTGCCAATTCCTCGCCCGACGTGAAAGCTCTTTTCAATTCCCCGTCTTATATCTATAACTTGAACGAACATGATGATCCAGAACCCTTCCCGCCCACAGGGCCACCAGTTGAGCACTGGGTACCCTTGCAGCCTATCGTAAGTTGACCATATCGCCTTGCGTGGATTGTTGTGCTGACCTGCTCGTGACCAGGGCTCTGGCATCCCACACCGCACAAGACATTCTGAGGATGCAATTAAACGAGGCTCCGATTCGCTCCTCGAAGCGAAAATTAAAGAGCAGGTATCAAAGCCTCGATCTCTACAAAATCGTGCTCAGTCTCTTGACCTGACATTTTCGCTCTCCCGCATCACGGAATCCGCTTCCAAGCTTCTTCCACCAGAGTCCCCGACAACCTCAACTGGGGATACAGGAGACAATTCAAGCCCCAACTCAGCCAGTGCTCCTTCCTTCCCGAGTGTGTACGGCACTCCAATATCAGGACGACCCCCTGCCATCGGCCCATCAGGTCACGTTCAAAAGCCCGACAGTACTCTTGATGAGGAAGCCATAGACGAGGTGTCGCGTGTCATATCCAATCTGGGCTTGTAAGTTCACTGCATCAAACATGTCGCCCACTCCCCCACAAGTTCTCCTAACTCTGTACAAACTACGGCATGTATAAAAATGTTTTGTTTCTCTATTAGCCCCTCACTTCTAGTACCGCGGATCGTTCAGTACACGCGTAATACACAACTCTATCTTAGTCGTCTGTCCTTCTACGTGTATATTAATACTTCAGCGATGGACCGGTCGTATCTTTATCCATTTCCCTAATTGAATATCATACCATATCAAATAGCTGAGGATACGTGGACTTTATTAATAGACAACCCATGGTATCTCAAAGAGAACGAAATCGAAAAACTCCTGGTCCATAAGCGACTGGTATTCACCAACAAGCTCCTCTCCTCCACCCTTCTTTCCTTGCGTCGAGCGATTCGAGCGAGGACTAAGATATACAAAATGCGTCTGAAGAACGTTGAATATTTTCTTAGTCGCTTTGGGGTCGGGCTGAGGGAACTTTGTTACCATGCCGTAGAGATGAAGTAATCTGATACAGTACCCTGATCACCAGCCCAATGTAATTCGCGGGAAGCCCATACCGAAGAACGCTCTCTACAAATATTCGTAGGACCTTCAAGTGCACAAGTATCTTGAAGGATTCAGAAAAGTTGATCCTTGAGAGCCTTAGGAGCTCTGTCTTTCAACAACGCCGTCAGCTGTGCATGGACAAACACTTGTATTCAACCATACCCAGAGCTCTTTTTCGGTCGTGTCAGCTACATCAAGGTCCTCACGTTGCTTGGTGAGCTCTTCTTCCGAGTATACAAAATCTCGAACGATAAATCTGAGTAGTAAAGGGAGTACAAGTTGGGAGCTTAATCATGAATATGTGTACATACTTGTTTTCACGACACGCTTGTACAAATTCATCGTGAATTCTCTTGAAAACCACGACGCCGCACAACGAATATTCATCGTCTGAAGAAATTAACCTGTAACAACTGATAAGACAAGATAGTAGGAGCGACTGATAAGCAGGAATCGAACTTTGAGGATCGGGGAACTACCATGGATGTCAACCTTTCATATTTCGAATTCCAATCCTTCAAGAGTGCTCTGGTTTCGGTTAACTTTGTTACGACCCATTATTATATTGCTTACTTTGGTACAGCGACGAGGAGGGTCTCAAGATACTCGGACTCCCCGATGAAATCATCTTTTGAAACGACGTCAACCAATGAGCGCACCGAGAGGTTGCCCCTGATGTTAAAGATCAGAGCAGCGGAACGCTGTCCAGAGAACATAGCTACATTTTCTTTCTTTGCATCTGAGTCAAGGATCCCTTGACTAAATTGTAATTGTTGAGTTTGGCTTTCATAGCATTGTCGATTGAAGCCATTTCCTGTCAGGGTGTGCGTCATCGTTCGGCTATTCGCTAATATAGTATCGCAAACGTACCTTTTCTAGCGAGTCAACAATATCCCGCAGGCTTTTCTGTACACCGTAACGACCTTCGTCCCATTTCCAACCCTGAAGAACGTAATCATCTAGGCTCTTCTCGTCGACGAGAATGTGCTGCGCAAGCTTCGAAGGATCATTGTTCAAAAGGCTGCGGAGGGTGTCCACAGTCTTAGCAACAGTCGCAGTAAAGAAATTATCCTGCTTCGGGATTTCCTCAGATAGAGATATTAGACCATCAAGTGTTCCGGTCTGCTGCACGTTAAGTAGGGCAAAGATAAAGAACGTATTGAGACAAACCTTGAAGGAAGGAATCTCAAACTGGGTGAATCTAGTATGCTTTGAATAGTAAGACAACTTGGGATGTAACTCTTGTAGCAGCCCTTCCGCGTCACCATCATTGGGCACAGCGATAAGCCAAGTGCTCTGATCTGAGGGCATCGTTGCATACAAGGTGGAATATGTTGTTTAGACTTGTTTTATCTCAACTCTTTGCATCTAATAAATCGAATGAAATCAGTTTCTAGGATAAAGCCTTGGAAGCGTTCCCTGCAGGTGTCGGCCGTGCAAAGGAGGCTCTCGTCATCAGTCCCCTTACTTCTTAAGCCCAAGCAGTTGTCCACTCTGCTTCAGGAAAAACGCGTCGCGCTTTTGGACGCGTCCTGGTTCATGCCAAACTCTCCACGCAAACCTTATCAAGAATTCATCGTCAAACACCTTCCAGGGGCACGATTTCTAGACTTGGACGAGGTAGCAAGCGAGCATGAACTGGGACTCAAGCATATGATGCCCACAGGACACGTTTTTGCTAATGCATGTGGTAAGCCCTCCTCCCTCTTCCGCTCATGTGAGGCGAAGATGTAATCATGGTTAAAATACTGCTTAAGAGAGATTTGGAATCGAGTCGGACTCCCATGTCGTCATGTAAGTTGTCAGGTACATGTTCATGAGTCTGTTTCCAACGTAAAGTTACGACACAGATATGATTCTCATGGAGTCTTCTCGTCACCTCGAGCACTTTTCATGTTTAAATCATTCGGCCATGACGCGTCTAGTGTATTGGATGGCGGGTTACCTGCCTGGATTGCCGATGGATTACCAACAGAAAGTGGGACTGCGACCTCCATGAAAGCTACGAGCTATGCCACCCCGATTTTAAAAACTGATGCGCTCAGATGTATGAGACTATCTCTTTTCTATTATGCGCCCTAATCTCACGAGGTGTAAGCATACGAGCAAATTATTGCGAACTCAACGTTTGACCCAGCTTCTAACCCCAAACCTGACCTCATTCTGGACGCCCGCTCTCGCGGCAGGTAAAACTGGTTCTTCAAATATACCCTTTAACATTAACACGCTTGGTACCCACAGATATCTCGGAAGTGAATCCGAACCGCGTCCAGGGTTATCGTCTGGTCACATACCACGTTCTTTGTCCTTACCATTCAATATGTTCTTGAGGCAGAACACGAGCCCAGATGGCATCAAATACGCTACGTTCCATTCCCCAGCAGGCATACGCAAAGCTCTAGAAGAGGCGATTGGTCTAGACCTCACGCGGGAAGTCCTCAGCGGGCTATTGCCGGTGACGACAACCTGTGGTAGTGGTATGACCGCTGGCATTCTCTGGCTCGGGTTAAGGCTCTTGGATGTGACAAGAGTCAGCTTGTATGACGAGGTGCGCGTCAGAAACCATCAATGACCCTGATTCATTATTATATCGTTTTGTAGTCCTGGACTGGTTATGCCATGCGACCTACAAGTCGGATCGAAAAATCCAGAGGCTGACCACCAGTATATCCAAACTGTAGTCGTTGCGGTGACCGATTCCAAGAATGCTGAGACTAAAATGACTACATATTTGCCATAGTGCCAGCCAGCCAGCATTTGGGTTATAGTGATTACTAGAGGTGGGTAAAATCTAACTTTGACTATGTGTATGTTGGTGGTATGTACGGTGCACAATAAATTACTATGATACATCTTAATAAATTCACTACAATTCTTCTGATGAAATACGCTTTGCATGTGTGGGGTTACCGAAAAATCTGACCTCAGTTGCGAGTACCCAGCAGTGCCATGAAGGGCGGGGGTCGGCCTGAAGGCAACTTGCCTAGGACACGAGCAGCTAAAAGAGTGTGTCAGAGATGAGCATGTCGAGTAAGAGTAGATGTCGAACTCACGTCGACCACTGTATTGCACTTCAATCCTGTGTTGCTTGCTGCGCCTGTGCAGGGTAAGTTGCCAACTATCATAGACAGGTGAATTGTCAAGTCGACTTTTGTAACAGCTTCCAGAAAGAGAGCCTACCCTTCGAGCAGCAGAACATTATATCCCTTCTTGCTAACCTCGTGCAGTAATTGTTGTTGTGCGAACTTGAGCGCTCTTTGTAAATCAGGCGGTACCTTCCCTGAGTCGACCTCGAAGACGTAGGTCCCACGAATATTAGTCTCGCCAATGACTGCAATATCCAAGTCTGAAGGGATACATAGTTCAGCGACGATGAGTTTTTGATGGTATTTACGCGCACCTTCATCCTCATAGAACATGGGAACAGCATTAACTGTTCTACTGTCGACGACCTCCCAGGGTGTTTCTCGTCTATGAAATTTGAACATTACGAGGTAGGAGGAGTGTGAAGGGGTGAAGACAGGTTACATTGATCGAAGGTCGACTGCTAGTAAGCCTTTTTTATTCGTATCTCGAGAGATGCACTGCCATATTAGGATTGGGCTGCGGTTGCTAGTGGATGATTGATCGCGGGAAAATGGTACATATCTCGCGTTACATGATCAGACATATCTGAGTAATTGGTATTAGGATTCGAGCACTGCGCGTCATGAGAGTGTGCTTACGCGTCTTCGGGATCTCACTTGCGTTTACTACGATCATGAGAAAAGAAGGGGGCGGGGCGCAGCAGTTGTGCATGGCTTGCGTGGATTAGCGGCATTATCCCATGGCTGTACACGTTCACTGGCACTTTACCCGTACAAGATGCCAACCGAATAACCCGGAGTCCGCTGAGTCATTTGCAATCCGTGTCATCGGTGTTGTGCTCCGCTCCTTATCCGTTTCGGGTCCCAGTTTCGGAACAATATATGCAATTACTAAGTTACAAAGTCAGAGCTACAAGACCCCACAGTGCCAAGACCAAACTAACAGCCAATGCAGAGTATTTCTCTCGAATACCACCTCCAGTTTGTGATTGCGATGCTGCTGGGGGTCCAGCAGACGTACCAGAAGGCACACCAGAAGCACCAGAACCAGATGGAGTGTTACTATTCCCGGTAGCGTTTGAGCATGGAACGCTAGAAAGGTCGGTGCTTCTCGACAACGTCAAATCAGCGCACTAGCGAGTTGTATTAATATCAGCCTATCCTTTTATTATTATTATTATTATTATGGTTATCAGGAGCCCACCTGGTAAAGGTTCCCGTCTCCTCCATCAAAAACGATCTACACACCTACGTCAGACTTGATTAGAAGTACCGTCTAGACAGATCCCTACTTGGACCGTGACATTCTGGCCATCCGTAAGGTTCGATGGCATGTTTAGTGGGAAGCAAAATTTGCCCTCCCCTGTTGTTTGGAAAAACGGGACAACCTGTGTGAAGTTGTTGAAAGAGGTTGGATTGACTGCAGTCGAAATCAAAACGCCAGCTATGGTGAGAGTAAGCATACGATCTAGAGCAATTGCAAAACGACCGGACTCGTGAACTTTGGGTGCTCAGAATTCAAGGAGAAAATTCCTCCGCTCAAAGGAAACTTTGTCCGGTTAGTCGAGGCTTGATTGAACCCGTCTGATAGCTACAGGTCAACTGACAGTTCCTCTTACGACATAGCATGCTTGTGAGCTTACCGCAAAATTTGGGTTCATCATCCTCGACGAACTGCCCACGGGGAGGAGGAAACTGAAGTTGAAAGTGGGCATTGACAATTGCAGCGAAAGAGAATAAGAGAAGAGCCAGTGAACGCTGCATCGTACAGGATGAGGGAATTTTCTACTTAAAACGACGCTGGTACCGCCCTTCTTAAAGCTTGTCGGGAAGGTACCGATATCAACCTCAACCTCGTCATGGCCATTGGGAATTTGGGAGAGACAAAAAAGTTTTTTCGATGAGAGGATCTATTTATAGCCGAGCTGGTTCATTTAAACCTGAAATTCGATCATATTTGTCAATGGTCATAGTACATTTTAAAATGCTAGCAAGATTCCAAGCAGCCCAAAGGCGAGAGCAGTGTAGCTAGCCAAGGTGTGCACCCGGCCAAGTGTACCAGCTGTCTGCGATGGAGAGGCAGGCCCAGTGCTGGATTGCGAACCGTGACCAGAGGTTGTTTCATTCTGGCAGGTCACATTGGAGGGAATCGTAAAGTTACTCGACAGCGTGAGATCAGCACACTATTGGTTGTTGACCAACATGAGATCGTTCCATTGGCAAACAAAAATAAAAATCTCACCTGATAGAGATTTCCGTCGCCACCAGCGAATACAACCTAAGGGGAAGTCGGTTGTTGAGTTCACCAACGTTTTCGTGTTTTCTGCATTGACAATTACCTGAATAGTGACATTTGCACCATCCCTTACTCCTTGGATGCTAGTGGCAGATATATTGAGTGGGATGCAGAATGTTCCAGCGTTGCTTTCCTTCGCAAATTGACGGATGAATTGTTGTTCACCATTCCTTGAGAAATTATCAAACGAGGTAGGATTCTGCGCCGTTGAAATAATGACGCCCGCTGGGATAAATTCCTCATCCAGCTATACATCGTGGTTTATGAAGTCGACTTTACCTGTCCAATCGGGATGCCCGGATCTTATCGTGAAAAAACCGCCTGAGAGGGGAAAGGTACTGCGATTGTTTACTGCATTGTTGTAGCCGCCTATGACAGTATCAGCTTTTGTGCGGACATAAATTTAAAACGTCGTGGATGCTAACCGCAAAAGTTGGGCTCTTGATCTGCTACAAATACCCCCCGAGGTTCTGGATAATTCAGCCTGAAATGAGCGCTGACGCTCGTGAGCAGGGCTAGAGTAGCAAACAGAGAGAACAACATAGAGCAATCAGGGAGATGTACGTGACTTTCCTAACTCGCCAATCTCCCCAGAATACGGCACCGCTTTTATAGCGACGAGCAAGACGTTTCGTTTAATCGGTTTTAAAAAACTTTTTTGTTCACAGTGAAGGCTTGGCATTGACTTGGCCATTTCAAATGAACGCACGCTAGGGTCGCCGAATAGATAGATAGCAAGCATAATATACATGTATGTCCAACGATTGGTTTAATGATGCACACCGTTTCCCATCCTACCAAATATTGCTTCTCCAATACCCAGACCTGCAATAATTGAGATTATGTATGCAGCGTTAAAGGTCCTAGCATGATTATAAGTAAAGATAAACTGAATAGAGAAACAGAACGAACATTACCACCAGCATCAATACAAATGAAAGGAAAACCTGTCCAGCATGGAGTAAACCGCGCGGAAAATCATGTGCCAATATGAAAGGAGGAATTCTGCGGTTATATATAATAGATAACGAAGCCTCCTGCGCCCTATAATTTGCTTTCTCTGACAATTCAGGTGAGGGTGATGAGGAGGTTTTACTGGATTGAGCAACAAGTCGAGTGACTAGCTGAAGCCCACTGAAACAAGTCTGAGCCGAAATGATGTGCGGAGCAGAAGAGCATGACCTACGTTCGTCGCCAATGATTGTCGAGGATGCCTCTAGTTGCCGCGATCCATCTGTCGAAGATGGCAAGGCAAACTAGACCGATACATGCGCCGGTAATGGCGCCCACAGACGTTGGTTTCCAGGCCTTGAACAATACGTAGTCTCCTCCAGTAAGATGGAAGAATGGCACCATTGAGATATCACTAGAATGACTGGTACCGGAACCACCCATGTCCATATCCATATTGTATCGTAGTGGTTGCTGGTGAGAGCTGGATACAAGACTATACGGAGGAGTATGCCGATATCAGGTTTTACTTTTCAAACTCAGCTTCAGTATCTACCATTACAGTTGAACCGCAAGTTCTACTGCAGGTCTACAGTAATTATACCCAACATTACCCAAACTATTAGCATCGATTGCGAATTTAGAGTAGGCCAAAATAATGAGAAACGGTCTGGCAATTGAATTTACAGAAAAAGACCCCCTGAAACCCCGTGGATTGCGTGATAAATACACCATTACAAATCTGTATCTGTTCACCTAACATGTTTCGAATTTCAATCATACGAGGAATAGCTCGCTCTAATGCTCGAGCAATCATTCCAAGAGCGACTCCCATCAGAACCGTAGTTCGGTTTCAAAGCAGCGTTCCACCTGCCAAATCCACGCCGACTCCAGCAGAACGAGCAGCCAAGGAAGCACGTCAACTCTCGCACAAGTTACAGGAAGATTGGGACGCGAGAATTATAACCTACGAAGAGTTGAAACCGAGAACGGAAGGCCCAACGCCGGTACTCTTGTCGTTATGTTACATTGACTCTTATATATACTTACTTGTATAGGATACCTATCTAATCGACGTTCGTGAACCAGATGAAGTTATACAGGGGATGATTCCTTCCGCTGTGAATCTGCCACTGACAGTACTACCGAATTCATTACACCTCAGTAACGAGACTTTTCTTGAGAAGTATGGTTTCGAGAAACCTAGAAAGGACGACCAAATTATATTCTATTGCCGGAGTGGTAAACGGAGCGCGTCGGCCTGCGATGTTGCGAAACGAAATGGATTTACAAAGTAAATTGATTGGTTGTATTGGTTGACTGTAGCGCTAACTTATGCTCATGTTCAGCCTTTTGAACTATGGGGGATCGTGGCTTGAATGGGTTGAGAAAGAAAACAAGCAGGGGAAGTAAGGGTTTAGCTTATGTAATTCTACTAAATGGTGCCAGCCAATCGCATAATTCCGAGTCGCACAAAGGGCTCATCAACTTGCGCCAACAAACCACAGCACCAATATAAGAAGGCATGCCCCGTTCT
>CEMU01568314.1:10037-20545 GCA_900068965.1 Calocybe gambosa
CCTACCTCCTTGATAGCCTGAATTATTTTCTGTTCATGAGACTGTACGCTACGTTCTGTGAGCTTTCTGGATTCTGCAGGAAGTAGACCAGCTGCGTTGGTTGTTGAAGACATGGTGCGGAGAGAGACATTACCGCGTCGACCCAGTTTATATATGACGTGAGTGAATGACATGTGAGGAAACGGGGATTGCCGAAGTCCAACTTGGCCATGACGAGTGACTACGAACAGCTACATAGACAGAGCAGGACACTCGAAAACCTTTTCGACACAAAGCTTGCATCCTACTCGCAGTTGTCCGCATCCATATCAACACAGGTTAATGATATCGAGTCAACAGGCTCTAGCGAGCGTTGGAGGGACCTCGAAGCGGAGCTAGATGACCTACTCGAGAAGGCAAGTCGACTCCTTCTGGTTATCCTCCTTCAGACTTAAATTTTTGATCAACCAGCTAGAAGAGACAAATGAACGTCTAGGAACATTGTCTAATACTCCGGAACGCCTCAGTCAGTCGATGCTGAGAACAATTGACAGACACCGCGAAATATTCCAGGACAACGCACGCGAACTTAAACGCACAAAGGCATGTTAACGAAATGATTAGAGCTATCCAAGTATCTTACTCACTCGAACACAGGCCAGCGTCAAGAATGCCCTCGATCACGCTAACCTGCTCAGTGGTGTGCGGAATGACATAGAGTACGTGTCACGCTTGCTCGAATGTTAATCACTCAGTATCGTCCATTCAGTGCATATAAATCATCCGCAGCAGAGTCGCTACTAGCGGAACGCGGAAGGATCGATAGCTCACATCGAATGACTGATGACATACTCGAGTAAGTCTAAGTTGTTTTGTAGTCTCTCGTGTTATCCTCAGTATCCACCAGACAAGCCTACGAGACGCGCTCAGAATTTTCTCGACAGCGCGCATCACTAGCCAGTATAAACACTCGTATGATGGGCGTTTTGAGTACGTCCTCATATTGGCATTCGTTCCTTGTTTCTCAACACGAGTGTTTCAGATAGTATGCCCGGTATCAACAATGTTATTGGTCTGATACGGTCTCGACGGCGTAGGGATTCCATCATCCTGGGTTTGGTCATCGGTGTTTGCATTATCATCATCTTGGCATACATGTGGAATTAGCATTCGAACATTTACCGTCGCAGTTTAAGATTGCTGCTTTGCTTTTTGAATGAGAGCCAATTTTTTTCCAATCTCCGTACGGTGCCCCCGTCACCTTGTGCTTCATCATCCCACTCTTTTTCCAATGACCATTTTCTGACATCAGCCACAATCTTTATCATATCCCACGTCCTTTCGGCACAACCATCAACATTATGAAAGTCGGATTCAACAAGTAGACGATGTTCTGAACAGCCTGCAATGAGCGCCCTGTGATTTGGAGACCGACCGTTGATAGCTGTTGAAAGTGACAGAAATACATTGTGATGCTTTTTCTGTTAGTGATCGTGTAAGTCGTAATGTAATATAGAAGGTAAACAGATTATGGGGGCGCGCCTCGATATTTCGCCATGATTCTATGCTCAACCCGCAACTATGCAAGTCTATATTTACAGAGTCCCATTTATCTTGATGTTTTACTTTCATCCTATCGAGTAATTCCACGGTTGCAAGCTGAGATTTGACGCTGTGGAAGCTAATATTGCGACCGAGTTCCGCGGCAAGATCAAGTTGGGCTTCAAGTACCGCCAACTGATGATCGAGCGGAACGACGAATGGTGTTAGTTGGCGCTGATTCGAGGAGTAGTCATATGGGACTCGAAAAGAACGATCCAGGCCTACTTCGCCGAGCATGGCGTCTGGAAACGCCTGAAGGTTGCTTTGCAGATCTGAAAGAACGAAGGATAGAGTAATTGGATCCGGTAACACATCAAGGAGCTTTTCGAATGCCGCAATGTTCTCGGGAGGGGGCGAGGGAGATGTGAGGAAGAGTGCGCGATAGTGGTCATCTTTTGATATAGGTGAATGAATGGATATGTAATGAGTAAACCACGGATGATAGCCTATAGAACACAAGAATTTGGTCTCATCTATTGCTAGTAGAGAACGGAGGAAGGCTGCTAACCAAAGCAAGGGATGACTTTGGATGGGTAGTCGAGAGCCAAATTACGAACGAGCTGCTGATCAGATTGCCTCGTGGACATGGCGCAGATGGTAATCTGAAGATTGTCCATAGATTCGGGAAGAATGAGTGGTGCATCGGTTGGATGGCAGTGAACATCGACTACATGCCGAAGAACGCTTGCAGACGCAGGAGCTGACGCAGATGGCATGATCATGTACTTTGTTCAACGCACTCTGCAAATGACTTCCTCGCCTCGCATGGCTCGACATATGGTATCTCTCAATCTGACCCCACCACCTTACAACAATGGCCTCCCACTTCTTGGGTCTTTCGATCGTGGTGCTTTGACCAAATGTTTCAACGTCCTTGCCGTTCAAACTCCTGCTCCAAACACTGGGAAAATATTAAAGGCTCCAGCAATGAGAGGGTCTGTGCTCGCTTTTCATTTCCGCCCCTTGCGATCTAATGTCGACTCGTAATCAATTCATCACCAAGGTTTCTAATAAATCTGCCTAAATTTCGAAGTGTCGACGTAGACCCTTCTAACCCTGTGAATGGCCGTCTCGTGTTGCTCAGAGTATCGGAAAAAGGTAGCAAAATTCTTCTTGTGTTCGAGTGGGTCCATCCGGTGAAAACAAATTGCTAAATGATCTGCAAGTCAGAACAACTTTCTCCTGACGCTTTGGCGTTTTTGGAAACCGAGGCAATGGGTTTCATTCCGTACACTATC
Organism: Calocybe gambosa; assembly: GCA_900068965.1. NCBI lineage: Eukaryota > Fungi > Basidiomycota > Agaricomycetes > Agaricales > Lyophyllaceae > Calocybe > Calocybe gambosa. The sequence goes on from CEMU01568314.1 coordinate 12,857, forward strand.
ACCCTAGGCTACGATTACTGGTCTGCTGGTGCGTGCATTTGGACTTGTTAATCTCAACTGCTATATTATCTGATGTCTTGAGACGATGTAATACGGGCTATTCTGCCTCAACCTCTCGTAGAGAACGCGCCTAGCGGGTTTGCAACGATAGGGCACATCGGTATGCTCCCTCCGGTACACAAAATTTCGTGTTTCAAACAAATCATATAGCACATCTGAATCTCAACGACGAATACCTGCCTTACAAGCATCTCATTGGCCAGATAATCCTTGATGCGAGTTTCATAGTCTCGCACTTTTGAATGACAATAATTGCCTTTTCATTTCAGAAAAACAAAAAGATCAGGACGGTCATCAACAAGCTGAACTCCATTGACTCCGTATACCGTGTTTTCAAAATGGAGCTTATAGCGGGCGAACCTGATTTCATTGTTGAACACGTATGTCTAATTTTTGGATGGTGATAAAATTTGGGTTAAAAATAACCTAGAGCGAATCAGACTGCAATTTTGTGTTTGACTTTCAAGAGGTATACTGGAACTCGAGACTGCATACAGAACATGACCGCCTAAACCAACTCTTTCAACCTGAAGATGTCATCGCCGACGTTTTCGCTGGGGTTGGGCCATTCGCTATACCTTCGGCCAGAAAGGGTTGTGCAATTTTGGCCAACGACTTGAACCCCCAGAGCGTGAAATACCTCAATATTAATGTTCAAAGCAATCGAGCAAGTGTTCTTTGCTGCATAGTACTGCGCAGACTAAATACAAGTCCTAGGTCAGCGATCTTGTCAGAGTTTCCTGTGAGGACGGGCACACTTTCATACGTTCTGTATTTCGTCGAGCCTTTGAAGAACCATTCCCTGCTTACTCTGGTCCGCGGCTGAGCAAGACCCAAGAACATCTGGCAGAGCGTCGAAGGAAAAAGGAGGGTGACCAGCTCGTGCCACCTCATGAGGAGTCTTTACTAGCTCCGCCTCGACGGCGGATATCTCACTTTGTCATGAACTTGCCAGATTCTGCAATCACATTCTTGGGTGCGTTTCGGGGAGCCCTGGTAACAGACGGGGTGCAGGGCCTGCGTGACACATACGGCATTATGCCGATGGTTCATTGTCATTGTTTTACGCGAGAATTGGAACCTGAAAAGGCGGCGGCTGATATCCGACAGGTGGGTCCGCACAGCTGTTATCCCTTTGCCGACACTAATACTCTTATTGCCTTTGCAGAGGGTTGAAGAGACCTTGGGAGCAGCACTAACAGGGGAAGTGAACTTACATCTGGTGCGCTCTGTGGCACCCAACAAAGAGATGTACTGTATTAGCTTTAGGCTACCTACTGAGGTCCTCTTGTCGACGCCGTGAAATGAAATTTAATCATGATGTTGACTCAAGTGGGACCGATTACGACATAATGTCGGACCAAAGTTCACATTTTTACCCTGAAAGCACCACCCGACGTTATTACCCGAAGTGGAAAAATACATTGCGGTTGTAAAAAAAAAAGTTGAAGTTTCCACCAAGGACTCCGTTCTATCCGCTGTTATACCCAGTGCTTGTTTTCTCTCTTCCAATACCCTGGTATACCCAACAGTACCCTCCCTAGTTGACTGCTCCCACCACCGCCAACCATGGCGCCTTGGTCCCGTATCGTCCCGACCGTTCACTGTGATTCAGAAGCTAGTCCGTCGCTGGCCGCTTCAGCCATAAAAACTGTTCGAACGGCTTTGGACATCCCAGAACGTGAACTCAAACGTTGGAAAAGAATTTTTGATGCCAATGCCAAGGTCGTCGATGGTGAGAAGTGAGTTGGCAAACACAGCACTTTGTTCAATATTCTGTCGATGTTCTCCGGTCACATGGCCGATTGTCCAGACTACACCAATCCATAAATGTACCAGCTAGTGTCACAAGTTGCTAACTTATTCCTTGGTGTCTATTAAAGATACCTAGATCCCGAAAGTTTCATCAATGCCATCGCACCCTCGAGCGACTTGTCGAAAGTTGGACGTGCGCAATATTCTATCCTCTTCCGCGTCGCCGATACCTCAAGAAGGGGTTTGGTATCTTGGGATGACTTCACGGTGTTCGAGACGTTATTAAAGCGGCCAGACGCAGATTACTGGATGGCGTTCCAGTATTTCGATGTGTACGTCCAAACTATTTTTGATACGCTTACAGGTGTTTCTCATGTCAATAACAGTGACAACGATGGATGTATATCCTATAACGAGTTTAAGAATGTATTTTCTGCCAACATCGGACCGGATGCTATACCTTTCGATTTTGAATGGTGAGCACTCTACTACGCTCTCGGGGGGTTACACGACTCACAGCATGTTCTTAGCGATTGGGTTCAATTATATCTCGGCAGAAAGAACGGAAATCATGTTCTGGGATGTAAGTCATTTACTTTTTTCAATGCTTGGTCTCTCCCTCATCGATGTTTTAAAGACGGCGAATTTACGCAGCTCATGAAAGGCCTTCAAGGGGAGCGTCTTCGTCAAGCTTTTAAATATCTGGATGCGGACAAGGATGGTTTTATTCGTCCTGACGAATTCAAGAGGATTATATTGGTGTGCTGTGCTTTAAATTTGATCATATTCTGCAATTAATCACGTTTGAAAAGGAAATAGCCGGCCATAAACTCTCGCAAGCAGTTATAGAGCGACTTCCTACTCTTTGCACGCTAAGCCCCGGTCAACGAATATCGTATTCTGAAGTTGTTGCATTCCATAATGTTATTCGAGGTGAGAAAGACTCAATAGTATGTGCCGACGTGCCAATAATTCTTCTCTTCAGAAATGGATATGGTAGAACGGTAAGCCATTTCTAATTCCTAAACCTGATTCTTCACATGAAATCTACAGAATTATCCGCGAAGCCACTCGCAAATCTAAAGACGGTCGTATAGATCAATCCGATTTTCTGAACCATGCTGCTTTGAGTTCGCGTTACTCTTTATTTACACCTATGGAAGCGTCGATAATATTCCACTTTGCTGGTCGAGGTGTATCTAATCAAAGGCTTGCATTGCTCGACTTTGCCCAGCTATTAGACCCTAGGTGGAAAGCACCGCACGAGGAACAGGAAACGCAAGCCGTCCCGAAGGAAACCTTTTTGCAGGGTTTTTTCCATTCTGGCTATAATTTTGTGTTGGGCGGTGAATAAATTTGGGGACTTATCTTTTCAGTTTGTTCACTGCTGAGCAGGTATCGCTGGTGCATTCGGGGCCACTATTGTATATCCTATTGATATGGGTAAGTAATTCTTTGGGTAGAGAGTGATGCTACCTCCTGACGACATCGTAGTCAAGGTACGAACTTAAGTGCACAATCGCGAAATTGGAATTTGACTCCGCGACGTTGGATTTCAGACCCGGTATGTAGTATCAACCTAGCCATACCACGAAATTGAATGTCTTCTTATTCAGAATGCAAAATCAGCGAAGCACTGTCGTAGGGCAGCTTCTCTACGAAAATAGCATAGATTGTGCTCGGAAAATCTTCCGTAATGAGGGCTTCTTTGGATATTATCGTGGCTTGGGTCCTCAACTTGTCGTATGTGTGTTCTGCTCAATCAAACAAGTGTGAACGATTGACTCTGCAATAGGGCGTTGCACCAGAAAAGGCGATCAAGCTAACAGTTAACGATCTCGTCCGGGGTTGGGCAACCGATCCTGAAACTGGCCGTATAAAAGTTAGTTGGGAATTATTGGCTGGTGGAATGGCAGGAGGCTGTCAAGTGGTACGTCATAGTACACCTAAATCAGGCTAAAAGGGTTGACGAGTTTTCTTAGATATTCACCAATCCACTGGAAATAGTGTGAGTTACCGCGATCATGATGCTCTGTATTTCTAATGTTGAATTGTTACATAGAAAGATCCGTCTACAGATACAAGGCGAGGCGGCCAAGGTCGAAGGTGCCATCCCAAAGGGGGCAGTTCACATCATTCGGCAGCTTGGCATCCTCGGTCTATATAGAGGAGCGAGTGCATGTTTGCTTCGTGATATCCCGTTCTCCGCAATCTACTTCCCTGCATACTGGCATTTGAAGAAAGATCTTTTCAACGAAGGTTATAATGGGAAACATTTGTCTTTCCTCGAAACGCTTTCGGCTGCTGGGATAGCGTGCGTTTGATATACCCGTTTGTCCAGCTGATTGACATCTGTTGATGGTTCTGACAGCGGAATGCCTGCCGCATACCTTACCACCCCGGCAGGTCAGCCTCGATCGGCTGCCCGTCCGAAACAGACTAATCTTGACACTTTTCGACGCACTAGACGTTGTCAAAACACGACTTCAAGTTGAGGCGAGAAAGGGTCAAACAAACTATAAGGGCCTACGTGACGCTTTTATCAAGATCTGTAAGCACAGCCATATCATTGACATGGATTGCTGACCGCAGCAACATCAGATAAGGAAGAGGGCTTTCGGGCACTGTTCAAAGGTGGCCCCGCCCGAGTGTTGAGAAGTAGTCCACAGTTCGGGTTTACGCTGCTTGGTACGTTGGTGAAAACGTGTTGTGATTATGCTGATTACTTACCATGGATACTAGGATATGAGACCCTCAAAACCTATGTAAGTGTGGATTATGATTCCGAGATCTAGGCTTTTACAATCAACTCCATTCAATCGCATCGTTTAGTTACCCGTGAGCCATCTTGAAAGTCTTGGCCCAAAAATGCAGCTTTGCTAATATTTTATTCAAAGTACCCTTGGGCAGAAAAACCGCGACAAGTTGAGACTGCCCTTACATCACGGCCGGACGACATGTCAAAGATACGTGCGCGAAATGCACTGAAGATTCTGCTGGACATGCATGGGGATTTCGGGCGCAGAGCCAGCTCCTCGGGTGTGCCACTGCTTTTATCATCACCGCGGCTAACCTCACAACGAGAAAAGTAAATATAGAGATAGAAATAGAATATCAGGGTATCTATAGAATTCGTGATAAGCCAATCGGAAACGTTTGAGGGTACATGTGTGATGCCTGGCGACCCAGCGTGTGAAATTTGATGAACATTCCATTGGTCACCCAGCAACCAGTCTCCTGGATCCAATAAGTATGCTTGTGGCGGCCTCATCTCCCCTTCACCCTCTTCGTTCCCTTTCGTCCAGTTTTTCCTTTCGTTTTTCTTCTTCGTTTTTTTTATTCCCCGGTGAGCAGATCATCATATGGGAAGGCGTATCAATCTAATATGCCGCAGCGCTTGTCGCCAGGTTCGCCGTGCCCAATCGCTATCTACTGCAAGACAGTGTCAACGCCAGCGTAGACCGCTATTTTCGCCCTTGAAGACTTCATTTTCGTATTATAGTACCAATTAACCCACTCTCTTTTAATCATGAAGTCAATCATCTTCGGTCTTGCCCTTGCTGGCACAGCTGCTGCTCAGGTAGTAGTCAATGGAGCGTCCATGATATCGGCCAGCAGCTCCGCTGCTGTATCATCGGGACCTGCTCCTCCGCCGGCCAGCGGAGCCTCTACGGCTACACCCGTTGGTCCTTCCGCAACACCACTACCTGAACCTAACTCTGCGCCATCCGCTTCTCCTCCGCAAATCACTTCCGCCCCTGCTCCCCCATCGGATTTTTACAAAGAAATGCCGTACTCTGCCTATCAGGCTGGAGGCTATCAAAGTCTGGACTGTGGTTATGGTTACCAAAAATTGTCTGACGGCCGGTGCCGTCCTGAGTCTTGGGTATGTGGATATTACTAGTCTCGATTTATGTCGTATCAAAGAAGGTCTTTTAGTATTCTTACCAAGGGGAATGTTATGCAACTACCATCATTAACATGTTTGTTTTTGTTTCCCTTTTTTACCATCCATTAATGTCCTTTCAGACAGAACAATCAGTGTCACAATCAAGTTGTAACCAAGACCGTTCACGACACCGTTGTGAAAACAGTTGTAGGATACTTTTCATTATACGTCACTCAAATCTCACTTGCATAATCTCAGGTGGAGACCAAAGTTGTGCCGACTACCATCACAAAACATGTTACCGAGACGAAGCATGTCACTGAAGTACAGCAGGTGACCCGCACACAGATCTACACTTCTGTAGAAGTCAGACCTACCACTCGTGTATGGGTCTCTACCGAGGTCATCGACAGGACCAAGATTCTCGAGCATACCCGTACTGCCACCGAGATCAAGACCCAGACCAATGTTTATACCCGGACTGCGACGGAGACGGACACAGCTACGCAAACCATCAAACAGATCGAGACCAACTTTGTCACTAAAACACAATTGAGCACCGTCGTATACCCAACCACCTCAACCAAAGTATGGGTCAGCACTCGTGTCATCGATAACGTAAGTGTTTCCTCGATCTTGCGATTCTACTCATCTTCTTACATCACATCTCAGACAAAGACTTTGCTCGAGACAAAGACCGCCACTGTTACTGACAAAGTTACATCAGTCCAAACTGCTACCAAGACTCAAACTGAGACCGATCGCATAACAATGACGGACACTGTTACTAAAGTTCAGCCCACCACTTACACGACAGTGTGGGTACAGACTGAAACCAAAGACAATGTGGGTCCTTCTTTTACGTGCGCCTTTTACCCTCCCGAATATTGATTACGCGCATCAAGACGAAGACAGTTTTGAACACGGTCACTTCTACCCGAGTTGAGAACAAAACTTACCTTCAAACTACTACGTATCTGTCTACTGCTACAGCCACGGCTACTGCTACAGCTACCACTACCGAGGTTCAGAAAGTTCTTGAAACTGCTCTATCTGACTGTCTTGGCATGGTCGGTTTCTAACCATTCATCAAAGCTCGTATCACTGATAAAAGTTTTAGTGCAAGTCCAAGTGGGGTTTGTCCCCAGGAAGTGGCAACCAGTGGAACCAATACGGTTCTCCAAGCGTTTCCTACAGTCTCCCCACTCAAGCTAGTGGTTATGGCGGCTCGGGTTATGGCTATTAAGCATGTGGCTCTCAGCTTTCATTTCTGGGCTCTAGTAATGTTTTTTCATGTCTCATGGTAGATTTAGCCTAAATTTCTTAACGGACACCCTGGTTACGGACAAATCGATACCTTTTGATTTCACAACACTGAACTTGGTGCCATAATATACTTCGCAAAGCTTATTAGCCGACCAACTCCTGTAGCATTTGTTTTGCCATTTTCTGTTATTTACACCTCGAATGGGGCAATTTAAAAGTTTTGAGAAAAGTCTTGTTCCATCAAACACTATTATTTTTAGATTTTAAATGAACCGCCCTAGATAAAACAATCTTCCTCAGGCCCAAACACGTTCAAGTGGTGTCAATGTCTCAGATGTATGAGTCTCCCCTCCAGGGATACAGATGGACACCAGCGTCAGTGTCACACCTTGTCGACTACCGATATTGCTGTCCTATAAACTTTGTTTTCCTGCTTATGTTTATGAACTTGAATATCATTGACATCGATAAAAATAATGGAGCCTTGTTAATCAAGGCCTCCGTTTCTGCTACAACCTATAGTTGAAGCATCACGTCTAAATATAGATGTGAGCACTGAGTACTGAGTACTGAGCAACATCTGTTTCGAGCCTTGTCACCGTTTCATCATCTTTGCCTACCGAGCTTGCAATTGATTGGGCACGGGTGCCTCTCTACCATAATGGGATTCCCTGAATGTACATAAGTATGCTAGCAAAAAGAAACGCAAGCAGGCACGT
>CEMU01568314.1:20569-31573 GCA_900068965.1 Calocybe gambosa
TATAAAATCTATCTCACAAGCTTCATTACGATTATATATCATCATGCCTTTGCGAACTTTTGAAGGCTCGTTAGGCTCATTGAAGCTTGGGAGCGATTCTGAACAATATCTCATATTTTACTCCTCAGTTGTAGACGGAATAATGTGGTGTCCGGTATGTCAAGCCGCGATACGCAATGAGTACAAAGCAGCTTAATGAATTTAAGGACTGTCGGGCTGTCGAAGACATTGTTCAGCTGGCTTTTGGTCGCGAGGACAGTCCTTCGGGTCTTATCGTATACACTGGGGATCGTGCCGAGTGAGTTAATCGAATGGATCCAGGTCTACTATTAGTATTCAAATTTCACAGATGGAAATCATTGCTCAACCCTCTTCGCAAGGAGCCTTGGCAAATCACAGAGATACCAACGATTACTCGAGTCAAGGACGTAGGTTCTTTTCATCAATCAACTTCAAAGCGACCTTGACTGGTGAACTCGGTATAGGGAGCTAAATTGGTGAACGAGGAGATCGTGGATGGTCTATCAGATTTTCTAAAGGAATGATTGATTTTCGGGCGGGTAAAAAAAAAATTCCATAAATTGATTGTTACAATAGCAATAACTGTATCTGTTTAAAGGGGGTCGAGATGTTCGCGCGTTATTTGGAATGAATCGAAGGCGCTTTGCAATCAGAATTTTACATATGTCTTCGAAAGTCGCCACTTCTTCCCCCTGATTTCGATGATACGATGATTTCTCCTATTTCCATTTCCTGTCCGGCAACAGCTTTGAGCATATCCCAAACCGTCAGTAATCCAACCGAGACAGTAGTGAGAGCTTCCATCTCTACACCGGTTTTTCCTTCGGTTGATACGGTGGCCTGACATGAGATATAGTATCGAAGAGGGTTACGATCACTGGTAGTTTTTGGCGTCAGCCTCACTGAAACGTTTGTGAGGGGAAGTGGATGACAGAGAGGGATCAAGTCGGAGGTTTTCTTAGAGGCCATGATGGCCGCTAATTGTGCTACCGTCAAAGCATCGCCCTTTCGACGTGCTTTAGCTTTAGCCTCTTCTTTACCGTCACGCGAGTGTTCATCTAGATCAGAGGTCGGGTAAGTAGAAGTAACCAGCTCGTATGCGACGGCAGGGATGTAGATACGACCGATGGCGGTTGCAGTTCGTTGGGTAGGCTGTTTATCTGCTATGTCGACCATTGACGCACGTCCTTCTAAATCCAAGTGAGTCAACGAAGGGGCTGTGTGATAAGCTGCCAAAGTGTTGGGGGAGAAAGTGACACGATGACGACGATAAGGTGAGGATAGAAACATCAGTTTGTTGTGGGACATTTTCAGGCGTTGCATTCTCGTACGGCCTGTGAATCGTTGCAATGCATTAGGTCCCGAATACAGAGGAGAACATCGTTTCTACATGAAAGAAACACTCAACCACCTATCAGGATCATGGGCCGATTCGTGACCACGTCGATATCCTCCATACCGTCGTGCTTCTCTTTCTTGCCAAGAACTGCTCGGCCTATGATTTCGAGAAGCTCCTCGTCCGTAGCTCCTCTGCGAATTTCATCACGTAACGAAGACTCTTTCGCGTCAAACAAACAAACCTATTATACCAAGAAATGAGTTGACTGACACGAGGAAGGTAATCGATACAACTTTAATTTGCCCATCAGCTGTAATGCGGAGTCGGTTGCACGATGAGCAAAAATGGTCGGACATGCTGCTAATAAAACCGATGCTGCCTGCATAATCTGGTATTTTCCAGTTCAGAGCTGTATCGTTCCCTTCATCTGATATTCGCTGCAGATTGGGGTATCGAGCAGACAGACGTGTCAGCAGATCGGATGACGGAACCATTCTCTCCTTGTCCCAATTGTTGCCTGAGCCGAATTAGCTTATGACCCCAAATTATAGACTGACTCAGGACTCACCAGTGAAAGGCATAAACTCAATAAAACGGACAGACAGAGGTATATCCTTTGTCATTTCGACAAAATCAACTACCTCGGATTCATTAAGGTCCTTAACTACCACGACGTTGAGTTTGACAGAGCGTAGAGGGGAATTGAGAGCAACATCAAGAGCCTTCAGAACAGCAGAGTGGCCGCGGCGACGTGTTATTAGTTCAAATTTGAAAGGGTCCAAGGTGTCCAGACTGCTAAAGTCAACAAGAGCAGTACGTAACTTCTTGAGAGAAGACATCACCTAAGATTGAGATGAGTGAGGCCGTTCTCGACGAGCTTGGGGAGACGTCGGTGAAGGGCTATCCCATTAGAAGTCATGGCAATGGACTTTAGTCCGAATTGTCGCAATTCATTCAAACTGGCTGGAGACAATGGTTGAGCGATGACGAACAAGGCTCCAAGGCTTAGCTGTCGTATACCTATGATGTCCTCAAGACCCTTCCGTATAGTAGGCTCCCCGCCAGTCAAGCGGATCTTGGTAACACCCCTCTTTACGAATAGTGTTGCCAAACGGATTACTTCTTCGTTGGTGAGTATATTTCCACCCGGCGATAGCTCAACACCCTCTTCTGGCATGCAATAGAAGCCTTGCTGCAGTTGAGAAAAAAGGTATTGAGCATGCTTTACATGACGGGCTTACATCTGAGATTACACCTCTCTGTTAAGGAGATGCGAAGATAATCGTGCTTGCGGTTGAAGGAATCGATGAGGAACGGAGAAAAAGGAGCGATAGCATCTTTCTCGGCAAGCCTTGCCTAGAGAAGGTTGTTGTAGTGGTATATCGCAGAGTATGAGGGCATAAGAGATACCTTGGCGGTTGCGCGAAGACCAGCTATGTCGACCTGAGTCGAAAGCAATCTATGAAGCTGACGAAAGGGAGACAAGCAAGAATTTGGTCTAAGTATAGAGACCATGATATGATGTGAGGAGACCTGTGTCAATCTCTCATGACTTAAATGTAACTTTGTAAGATTTCGCCGATGCCGCAAAACCGTGATCGTGACTAAGACGTAACGTCGTGACAGACGACGCGTCACTACTTTCGTTCCGATATAAGGACGCGTAAGTCGAGAGACACTCAAGAGTGAACATTCAAGATGGTGAATAACTTTCATATCTACCTACGCGGCTTGCTGACTACTCTTAGTCGATAATGGAAATCAACGGTGGCTCCGTGATCGCCATGGTTGGAAAGGATTGTGTGGCCATCGCTTCCGACTTACGCTTGGGAAACCAGGCAATGGGCATCTCCACAAATTTTCAAAGAGTACGCGAAAGATGTCTTGATTATGATATCTTGTTCATTCCGGAACAGATTTTTCCAGTAACAGATCGGATTTATGTCGGGCTACCTGGCCTAGCAACTGATGTTACAACTCTGTGCGTAAGCCCTCCTTTTCCTGTGTAAACACATCTCCTACACTATCTCGACTTCTAGACGAGAACGTTTTAGATTTCGTGTCAACATGTATACCATCAAAGAAGAACGAGATATCGAGCCTGAAGCTTTCGCCCACCTTGTGTCCTCAACCCTTTACGAGCATCGATTCGGTCCATACTACATTGAACCCGTTATTGCAGGTCTATCGAGGACGCCTTCCGGCGACGTGAAGCCTTTCATTGCTGCGACAGATCTCATCGGTTGTTTAAACTTTGCAAAAGATTTTGTCGTGGCAGGAACCGCTAGTTCCAAACTGTTTGGTGTCGCTGAAGGCCTCTGGGAACCAGATCTAGAACCAGAAGACTTGTTCGAAACAATATCTCAGACTCTTCTCAACGCACTAGATCGGGATGCATATTCTGGATCGGGCGCTATAGTGCATGTCATGTGAGTTCTCGCGTATTTTTATGTCTATCCCCCCCGTTTAGCCTGACTTACGTCTCTAGCACAAAAGATAAGATTGTCACGCGTACATTAAAGGGAAGGATGGACTAGGCATTTGGCATAACTGCAACGTCCGTTAGAAATACGATTGTAGCATTGTGATGACTACTTCAAAGCCACCCATTTGAGCACATAAAGGGCCTACCTGAATTTATTTTATGTCTACTTGGAAAGTCCAAAGCACCACAGTAGCCCGACCACTCACAGAAATAGACGTTAATTACTTATGATGTGCTGCAACCAGGCGCGTCAGTCTGATTTGTTAGCCGATCTCCGACGGATTCCCTGTCGGGTTACTCTGCTCTAGATCTGCGACTAACCCTCTTCCACTTACCATGTTGTCTGTTCTTCCTCGTCGACTTGTTACACCATTATCATTTACACCTGCTCTAGCAAGACTTATATCTGTCAAGGTACTGTGCATAGATCTAATTCGCCCTTTGAATCCTCATACAAACTCCTCAGTCGCTTTTACATGGGTCTCCGGAAGCAAAGCAGGCGGGAGAGTTAGATATCCTTCAGCATTCAAGAATTGTTGGTAGGGGGAAATATATACACGGTTTTGAGAGTAAGATGCTCATCATTCGTATAGTATTCCTTAACATAACAGCATTTGTCCAGCGCACCACGTTAAGCCCGACAAGACTCAGGAATACAAAAAGGCAGCGTACGTGTCTCTTGCAAAATCAAGGTTTATAACCCACAGAGCATACTTAGAGAGAAGTATTATATGGGTATCAAGGACGATTCCAAGCTTCATGTAAAGTTAACCGGAAGTTGGGAAACGATGGTTGGCGAACAAGACTCCTTTGTCCACATCTTGGAATACGAAAATTATGCTGGATTGGACAATACCATTAAACTTCTAAGCTCGTCACCGCAGGTACGTTTTCTACATGCAGACAAAAGTCGGTTTCAAAGATATCTACCTTAATCAGCACATCAAAGCTTTTGAAGCCATGCTCCCGTTTTTGAACTCCAGGTCCTCACAACTAAATCAAGAGTTTGCATTCCTCCCTTCAGCACCTCCTCACGCTCAAGGCGGGATATTTGAGTTGAGGACATATACTCTCCAGCCTGGTACACTGTTGGAGTGGGAGGCAGCATGGTTCGATTTCCCCCTTCCCCTCATTCAACTACTCTCAAGAAGTGAATTTCAGGCGGAGAGGAATTGAAGCACGGAGTAAGACAACAGCTCCCGTCGGCGCGTGGTTTTCGCAGGTCGGAAAGTTGCACCAAGTACACCATATGTGGCAGTATCCGTACGTGGCTTTTGAAGTGTCTCCGTTCAATTCTAAATACATCACAGTAATCTGGAGACGCGTAGGACGGTTCGCGAACAGGCGTGGCAGATTGACGGATGGGCGGAAACAGTGTCGAAGGTTGGTTTTATGCAGGTTTTAAGTTGATTTCCACTGAATTCTTTCCAAGACGGCACAGTTGGCGAAATCTATGAACTCTTTCATCCTCAAATCATTGCCATTTAGTCCTCTCAAATAAGAACTTTCAATTTCAAGTTCGCTGACCTTTATGATTTCACTATGTACATTTGTCGAGTAGCGTTAGAATGAGAGCCTTTGACTTAGTAAGCTAGGAATGTCATAATCACGAGTAGTCACATGATTTGGCATCTCACATCAGGAAATGAAAATGTCGCCAATCGAAGGTTTCTCACTTGTACTTGAACATGGATCCATGGCGCTACTCCGACCATTCTGAAGATGAAGCAGGCCCAGATACACAAACAGCGAGCAGGAAAAGGAGTAGCAGAGGTGGTTATCTGCAATATTACTATCTCCGACTTCAAATCTCACGTTTCCGTATAGCTTGTGATCAATGCCGCAAAACCAAAAGCAAATGCGAGCGGCAGCCAAGCGACTCACTACCATGTAAAAGTTGTGCCATGGCAGGAACAGGTGCGTTGCAGCTCTTGTACAACTTGGGACTGCTCTGATTGACATGGAATCAGCCTGCACTTTTCTAGGTTGGATCTTTCGGCGTAATACAATTCTTCTGCTAATGCGTGCTGTTAGGACCAAGCTATAAGCGTGGTCCGCCAAAGGGATATATACATGCAATTGAGCAACGTTGGCATCAAGTCGAGTCGTTGTTGGGTGCGATAATTCAATGTCCCGATCCTCGAGTGCAAGGGATTGTCTCTGTTTTGAGGCAGGATGACCTTGCGAGTGAAATCATCCAGAGGGTTGACAGTGGACCCTATGTACGTCATTTAATCATCAGTAAACCGTTTGATCCAATTGATTGGAGATCAATGGCGAAACAGGGCCCTTCTGGGCGGCGCAACCAACCTGACGGTGCCACAAAGGAAGATTTTTTTGCTTCTATACTCAGAAGTAATGAGACAACGAGTCCTACTCGTGACTCTGCCCGAGCTCGACGGCAATCTCGAGTATCCCGCGAGATTGTTTCTTCTAACCAAGGTGGGTACACTTGCGAAGGGAAAAAGTAAACACTCAATCTAAGATCACATAGACAATGGTCTTTCTGTCATTCCAACCAAAGAGTGGCAGGACAACCTGTCTCATAGACTCTCGTCATCATCAAAGGTTTTACCTGCGTATGACAATTCTCGGTTTCCGCGGAGAAGGCGTCTCGAGTCTAGTTTATCTGATCCACACTCTAATTCTAACCCGGATTGGAATGAAATGTATACCTTAGATACAGGTAGGCATTTCTATCATTTCAAGTTGGAAACTCTCATCTCCATTGCGAGTAAAGAGGCAGATGACGTTAAAGATGCAGCCGAAGGCATTGGGGAGCTCTCATTGGATGAAAATCAAGAGGTAATAACTTGGAATATAGTTTATTTTACCTTCTTATTCCTGTTAAGGTTCGTTTTCATGGAAAAGCAAGCGGTCTCCATCTACTTGGAAGGAATGTTCGCACGGATGATCGTAATGAAGGTGGAGTGTGGTATGTTCTATGCTTTTCGTGTCATTTTTCATCGATGTTAAGTTTCCTTCTCAGGAGATTGCCGATGGCAAGAGTCTGGCCTCCGTCCAAGTACCGAAGAAGCTATCAGGAGCATGATCTCAACATACAACTCCCCCCAGCTCATGTTCAAGATCGATTGGTAGATCTTTATTTCAACTATGTTCATCCTACCTTTCCCGTCATCCACAAAACGCGTTTTCTAACGGAGTACAGCCTCAGGTTCGTTTAAGCATCCCTTTTACGGTCACCGCTCTGATGACTACTCAGAAAACATAAGTGGGTTTAGTGTTGGTGTTATGGATCTCTCTTACCTTGTAATAGTGCCACACGACCTCTTTCTCCGGAATATGCATCTGGCTCTCCTCGCCCTGATTCATCGCAGGAAGTGACCCCATTACTCCTTTTTTCGATATTTACGATTACGGCCCGATTTTGCGATGATGAGATGCCGCCCCCCACCAAGGGGAAGATGTGGGAGGCTGGTTGTAATTATCTAGACAGTGCAAGAGCAATTCTCAGTCGGTCTCTCTCGCTGCAGATGACATTAAGGGAGCTAATTGACCTTTTCTAGACAAAGTCTTCCATGAGTCCAGACCATCTACAGTACAATCTTTACTTTTATTAGGATATCGCGAGTTTGGAATTGGTAAGTTTTCTTCAGACTTCTGCTTGACAGTATTAAGGTGAACACTTTCCAAATAGGATCTATGGAGCAGGCATGGCTCTTCATTGGTAAGACAAAATTGCTTTAGAATAGTACAATAGCTGATCTCGCTGTTAGGAATGGCCATTAGGATGGTATGTTCTATACCTTTTCAAAAGCATATCGCTCATGATGCTTGTAGGCAATGGATCTCGGGCTCAACTGCGATTCCTCCAGCTGGAAAATTCACGGACACGACCTTTTCTCTCCCATAGAGGTTCAAACTCGTTGGCAAATTTGGTGGTCATGTTGCATCGCTGATAGGTAAGTTGTAGCAAACAAAGGAAGGATTACCGCTAACTCCCTTTACACAGATACGGAAGTGTATATATGGGTAATCTGAATGTGATTTATGTTGAGGTATGGCTTACTCTATTTTCTTTCAGGAAGGCCAATTGTAATAAAAGATGAGGATTTTGACACCCCGCTTCCAGCCATTGATGAAGTGGGTAGACACCACATTCTTCTCACGTTCATCTCTGACAGTGCCTTTAGGAAGAAGATCTTATCCCGTGGCCACCGATATCCAGAAATAATTTAG
The DNA here is from genome assembly GCA_900068965.1 of Calocybe gambosa. Lineage (NCBI taxonomy): Eukaryota > Fungi > Basidiomycota > Agaricomycetes > Agaricales > Lyophyllaceae > Calocybe > Calocybe gambosa. The sequence goes on from CEMU01568314.1 coordinate 28,615, forward strand.
ACTCCACCTATACTCCAGTACAAGGGCATGTAACCAGCTGTTTTAATGCCGTCTCGAGTTTATGTAAAAGGCCTTCCGTTTTTTTGCTTTGATTACTGATATACCCTGAAAATTTCTAGCTTTGATATCTGGGGCGATTGTTAATCGCTTATATTCCATACGTCATACACCATCCTCAATAAGGAGGCTTATCTTTGGCCAGATGGAATCGCGCCTGGATCAATGGTATCTCAGTTTACCAGAAGCCCTTCGATATGATATGCCGAGCAGGAAACCTATGCCCCCTCCACACATACTTTTCCTCCATATAAGGTACTGGGGTGCGGTACTCCTATTGAACCGGGCCTTGTAAGTTGTCAAGAATGAAATCTATACACTTTACTAATGGCTAGTTAGCATACCAAACTGGAAGGGGTGAGCATTATTTGACAATGATACAGCTTGTACTAATTCTCCTGTTAGCATAGAACCAAAATCATCGAATACTCTCGAGTCCAAAGCATTTGATCTCGCTCAAGTAGCTGCGAGCCACGTCAGCGCGATAGGTAACCGAACATCTTGTCAACTGCTTGGTTTCTAATGTCCATTAAAAGTTACGGCATACCGAGAAACGTTTACACTAAAGCGGACTTCGCCCTTTCTTACATCTTATATTCTAAGTTCTGCGTAAGGATCATCTTTTCGACCATAACCACTTCCTCTAACTTATCGACATAGGATAATGCACATCTTAACATGTGAGTTAGTTGACATTGAGTCAATTTTTTTTTTCATCTTATCTATGTTCCCAGTATCTCTCCTACCTGGCAATCCTCAGGCTTCGCTCGGTTACCAGCAAAGTATGGCAGCCTTGAAGGACATGGAGGTATGAGCATGATTTAATAGTGTTGATGTTGTTTTAACGCTAATTTAGATGGTTTGGCCGAGTGCAGCTCGCGCTTGGGATCTCCTGAACGGCGTCAAACTTGGTTCGACCGACGTGCTACCTGCCTATACGCAGCCAGACAGACAAAAGCGACCAGCAGAAGCTGCGTTTGGACAAGACAAGAGCGCTGTTTATCCGCAACGAGAGATATTTGATGGTTCGGCACCCGAGTCAGTGTTGAATGAGGGAGAAAATGGAGTTCAGGACTTGGGTACGAGAATCATGGCTCACATGTTGGGACTACATGTTCCAGTTGGTCCGTCAACGTACTCGGGATACGAGTGGTGGCCTCGATCAAATGAGGTGACACCTCCAACATCACATCAATTGTCGCCGACTCCCATGGAATACGACAGCAGGGCGTTGTTACCAAGTTCAAACTCAGCCATGCGAGGTGTGCCTACGCCTACGAGCGAGGGAGGTGGATGGATGCCAGCCCCAGTGCCAGAGAACACATATACGTATGATTTCAACCGGTTCGTTTGATAGGTTGCTAGCAAGTTATAAATTAAGATATGTTGTATTTTAATATGTAGCCCACTTTCGCTTCTCTTCCAGATTGCAATAGACCGATTTGTACGACAATGGTCGATCGTTCTGTTAGGTAATCTGTCAGGTCGGTCAGTTTGGGTAATGACCAGCTATAAGGCTCAAGCCTGTCGGTCATCCATGTTCAACCTCCGTAATATCTTGAACCCGGAGGATGCTCGTCGAAGATCAGTCAAGTCTGTACCAAATTCCGACCTTTTCTTTTTTTTTTTATATATACCAAAAGATTAATAACTCACTAGGCTTATCGTAAACATGGAGCCACATAACACATATGAATTACCATCTTCCTCTAGAACATCGCCCATGTCGGATGTGAGTGATGGGATGGCCGCAGCATCCGTAGGAGATCCGACTCCTAGAAATCATGAGCCACATCCAGACTGCCCGGACAGTCTGGATTGTCTTCCTGATACAGATGACCGGCCACAGCATACACTTCCTGTCATCTTGCGTTGCGCCATCCTAGGTAGCCAGCGAAAACGTCTTACGATTCGCGAGATATATGCCGCAATGGAGACGAAATATCCCTACTACCAGACTGCTGGACCAACTTGGAAAGTGAGGCTCTCATTCTCGTCTATTTTACAACATCTCTCAACGCCCGTAAAAAATCTAGCAATCTGTCAGACATCATTTGTCATTGAACAGGCTGTTTGAACGCCAACCACGGCCTGTCACTGATCCAGGTTTTGGCTCGTACTGGACAGTGAACTTGACTGCCCCACCTGGGACAAAACGACCAAGAAAAAGGGGTAGGCAAAACAAAGAACTTGGAGATGGAACTCCGAAAAAGAGGGGTAGACCTCGGAAGGTTGTGGCTCCGGGCGAGCTGGATATCGACTTTCACCGCCTCGACAGCGACGGGGAAGAGAGGGCTAGTACGCCTTACACCAAGCCTGTTACTCCGCCCTACAGTCATGGTCACGAATATTCGCCACAAGCTGATCACTACGGGGGGGACAACTTGGAATATGATGATGAGCAGGACGAGACAGACGAAGAGTACGAAAGCGAGGAGGATATTGTGCATCCAATGGATCGTCGAACTTCTCTGGTTGGACTGAGCGCGTATGCGAGACCAGCCCCACCGCCGCAGATTACACTCCCGTCTTTCTCCTCTAGTTTTAGAAGCGATATGTCTACGGACAGTATCATAAGCTCACTGCAGGAGGAAGTGGCAACGCTACGTCGTCAATCCGCTGAAGCAGTTTCCCTTTCACTTCGCCTTTCTGAGCAGCTTGTGCTCGCACAAGCTGAATCCTCTAGGGTTAAAGCCACACTTCGGTCGGTAGAACATCTATTAGAAGACGAATCGAAGAGACGAAGAGAAGCGGAGAGAGCGATCGACAACGAAGGACAGAGGAGACTAAAAGCAGAGGAGACACTGAATAGGTTGCTTGGACGATCACCTTTACATTCTGAATAGACACCGTTACTACTTTAATCCAGTCAAATAAATGTGTAGATCTCAACGTGCGCGGG
>CEMU01568314.1:31588-101768 GCA_900068965.1 Calocybe gambosa
TTTCTTTGATTGCTACAAACAGGCACCAACATAGATCAAAAGTTTTCTCCCCTCAGTTATGACACTGGGCCAGTCAAAGCTGAAGACAGCGTGAGCTGGTCAAGTTGTTTTCATAGTTTATACTGCTAAAATTACTACCTTTAGTTTTAGAAACGCTCGTTCAATCAGTCCTTTGTACACATCTGGTCCTGTCGCTATCACACCAGATGGAAACAAGCTGGTGACATGCGTCTCAGAGGACATACTCTTGACCGAGGTCTCTACTGGCATAGAAATCTGTCGGTTTGCGAGTGTAATTATTTGGAATATATCATTACGAGAGAGCGCGTTCAATGATGATCTAGGATGCTCAAATCATACACTCATTGTGTATCACCCCTTCATCAGCACATCTCCTGGTATTCACCGCGTCGTTATCTCTTCGCATTTATGAGATTCCAACCTCTACACCCTCTAAAAAGCCTATCCATCCAGTTCGGGTAATTGCTCGTGCACATGATGCCCCGGTTCACGTTTGCAAATCAGATCCAACCTCAACTTATCTTGCTTCTGGCTCTGCAGATGGTGTCGTTAAAGTATGGGATATTCGCCGGGGATTTATCACACATGTATTCAAGGGCCATGGAGGTGTTGTCAGTGCTCTCACGTTTAGTTACCCTCAAGATTCATCCTCTGTGGCTCGGGAACAGAAAATGCGACTTATCACTGCATCTGTGGACACCCGTCTCAGGATATTTGACCTAACGTCGACCACGAAATCTGCTAGTGATGGCAAACCAGAGTTTGTCCTGGAGGGTCATTTTTCAGTTCCCAGAGGTCTCGACGTATCACCAGATGGCAAATGGCTTGTTAGTGGTGGAAGAGACTCGGTTGTTCTCATATGGGACTTGTCTGCGTCCAAAAAAACACCTACATCTGCTGCCGGCAAATTCAAGGGAAAGGAAAAGGCTTCCCCTCCCATCTTAGTAAAAACAATTCCAGTCATGGAGCGAGTCGAGGCTGTCGGGCTTCTCCACCCCGACGCAAATCTCGTAGGGTCGACATCCCATCCTGGATATCTTCGCTTCTACACAGGTGGAGAGAAAGGGGTCGTAAGAATTTGGGATAGTAAGGATTGGGACGTTCTCTTCACCCTTGGCCAAGAAAGTACGAGGGTTTCCGATGGTCAAGAGGACCAGCAGCAGATAGTCGATGTCCTGTATGTAAAATTTCCCAATACCTACCTATCATCGTCTAATGGATGCTCGGAAGTTATGTTTTCTCCACTTCAACTGTCGTTTCCGTTCACGCAGACCAAAATATCATTTTTCACTCACTTGAGACCCAATCCCTATCCCGCCAGTTGATTGGATATAACGATGAAATTGTTGATGCAACTTTCTTATCCCCAAACTTCACGTCAACAGGTCCAGGCAATATGAGGGATACTCATCTTGCTCTAGCAACCAACTCTTCTCTGATACGTGTATACAACACATCCTCGCTCGATGCACGCCTCCTTGACGCACATACTGATATCGTGCTTACCTTGGATCAAGGTATGAACGGACGTCTCCTCGCCAGCGGCAGTAAAGATCGGACAGCTAGGTTATGGGTCCCTCTGGAGCGCAGCGCTATCAGCACAGAGTCGGAGTGGAACTATGGATGTGTCGGAATTTGCGAGGGTCATGCTGAAAGCATAGGTGCAATAGCTCTTTCTAGAGACGGAAGCCTAGAAAGTCTGGAACACTCTAGGTTCGTGTTCACCGGAAGCCAAGATAGAACAATCAAAATGTGGGATTTGGCGGACCTACCACTAACATACGACGGCGTGAAGTCCGTCCCTATACGCTGCAAGGGTATCACAACTCAGAAAGGTCACGACAAGGACATCAATGCGTTGGATATCTCGCCTAACAACAAACTAGTTGTTTCTGGCTCTCAGGATCGGACGGCGAACGTTTATGCCATCGAGTACACCCCTGGAATTGGAGGTAAGCCACCAAGGGGCAAGATTACGCTGATAGGCACGTGCAAAGGACATAAACGAGGAGTGTGGACAGTACGATTTGGACAAACTGAGCGGGTACTGGCCACTGGTAGTGGAGATAAAACTATCAAGTTATGGAATCTAGACGATTTTACTTGTTTAAAAACATTCGAAGGGCACACAAACTCCGTGCTCAGAGTCGACTTCCTGAGTATGGGGCTACAAATCGTTAGCACGGGATCAGATGGCCTGCTAAAATTATGGGACATCAAATCTGAAGAATGCGTAGCGACGCTGGATAACCATGAGGATAAGGCGAGTTTTTTTTTGCCATTGATATCTGTAATTGAGTATTCATCATTTTACAAAACGCTCCTTTCACAGGTTTGGGCGCTGGCTGTTAGCAGCGATGAAAAGCAAATTGTGTCCGGCGCTGCAGACTCCGTTGTTACCTTTTGGGAAGACTACACAGAAGCACAAGCAGAAGAAAAGGAAGTCGCTCGTATAAATTTAGTGCAACGGTAGGATGACGCCTGTTGCCTCTGCTGCCTCCGCTTATCGATGGTTATTCCAGAGAGCAAGCCTTTCAGAACTATCTCGCGCATAATGAATATCGAAAAGCTATAGAATTGGCCATAGCCATGGAGCAGCCTGGTCGATTGCTGACTCTTTTCCGGAAAATACAAGCCACCGAAGTAGATCCAAACTCCATAACAGGGAGATCTTCAGTCGATGAGGTGATCTCTACGTTGGACAAGTCTGATTTAACGAAGCTGCTCCAATTCGTTAGAGACTGGAACAGCAATGCAAAAACGAGTCGAGTCGCTCAAGTGGTCCTCAATACGATCCTGAAACTGAGGTCGGTGGACGATCTCGTGAATGCATTCAAGCACGATGAGGGCGAGGTAACTCAACGGGAAATATCTGGGAGAAAAAGCAGTTTGCAACTGAAGGAACTAGTGGACGCCCTCATTCCCTACACTGAGCGACATCTGTCAAGGGTGAACAAACTGATTCAGGATAGCTACATGGTGGATTACATTCTTGGCGAGATGGACGACGGGATGTTTGAGAACATGGAAGTAGATAGGGACGAAGCCTAGCTAGACACTATACATTATATCAAGATATCCACCATAACTCACACAATTCTTCCCAATCGACACCCTTGAACGCCGTTAAACAGAAGAACCCATTCCCCCTTCTTGACACTTTCTCGCATCAACTGATGATTGACGTCTTCAACAACACGCCCCTGCTCCAGAAGCCACCTTCGGAAGGTTCCGGGGAGGCAGCCCGTTGAGGCTGTCGGCGTCACCCAACGAGATTCTCGGAAGAAGGCGACATTGAGAATGGAGCTCTCCATTACCATGTTTTCGCGATTGTATATGAGAACATCGGCAAGGTTGATCGGGTCCGGTACGATTGGAAGGCCAACTCGGGAACGCGCGTTATCATACATGTGTCTTCGAGTCGTCTTCGTGAAGGTAAAAATGGACGTAGCGGTGGGTTCAGTGTCTAGATGAATAGAGTACATCGAGCCGAACAAGGAAGCATCATCAGTCAAAGGATTAAAGAGCGATGCGGAGGTTGGGTCTTCCAGGAACGGGGTGGTTGGTGTGGCCGTCGCTCTTAACTCCCCCGACTGGGAAAGTGTCAGGCGGAGCTTGTGAGATTTTAGTACTCTAGCTTGTGTAGAGTAGAAGATGTGTTACCCTGATTGCTTCTTGTTTATTCTCCCCAGTAATCTTGTCCGCAACTGCATGATGACAAGATGACTTGAGTTCATCATATGTTAAAGCGGCTTTGGCTTGATTCCAGCCGTGCCGTTCGGCTGCATCTGCAAGGCGGTCGAGGTGGTATCGCAGCAGTAAGAATGAGCAGGGCTCATTATCTTGGTCGTTCCACCTGCAATTTGAGAGGAGTCGATCAAACCTCAGCGAGCTAAGTAGCTCGTATGGCTGGCCATCATGAGAAGACATCGTTGATATGACTGACGGGGTAGCTAAGCTTGCTTATAAGCCACTAGAAATCTGTTTGCATACCCACCTGAAACCGCGGCGAGATCAAGTCCGTATCATGTCACCCTCAGCGGAATTTCGGGCGGGTTGGGTTCTGCGGTGTGTGTCTACTATTACACCATACAACGCATTCTTGAACGCGAGCAATGGGACATTTTGTTTATCTAGGTGGACAAACATTTTTTTGCTACGCCACTTGAAGCTGATCCTTTGTTAATCGTTGTTGCCACTGACTGACATTATATAATTGGACGATAACTATAATGCGTTTTATTCCTTATTCCTCGAAAGTGTATATATCAATAAACTATTCCATTGTGCGCTGCACTATAACTTATGCCATTTTATAAACATCATCACCTGTATATTTCTCTACTGATTGCCCATCAGGAGAAACTTGGGTGACAGTTTCCTTTTGAACATGAATAGAGTGGACCGTTTGGCTTCCAACAGTCTGGCTCTGTGTTTGCATACGGTAGGCATTGGCATTGCTCTGAAATTCATTTGTTAGCATTGTGACAAGGTGACAAAGCTCAGCAAGTACTTCAGAGTCGACATCAATGGTGGCGGTCATATTCTTCAAAGATATGCGAGCGTTGAGAGTGTCCAATAGGGTCTGAGATTATTATTATTTTTAAATGAATATTAAGGTTTACAAAAATATGAAGGAGAGTACAAACATTGGTATAAATGCGTCCGATGGGATAAGCGAACATGGCATACAGACTAGTTGCAGGGTGCAAAACGAACGTGAAGAGATCCGCCAGAGCAAAGATGGAGGCGAAGAGACCCGTTTGAATGGCACCACGAATAAGACGGTTAATGATAGTGTCTGTTTTACGGAACCCAGTTCTGGACCGACTGAGAGCATATGTTAGAACAACTAGCAAACAGAGTAAGTGGTGGTTCAAAATATAGGCATATCCAAATACGAACAGGTGATGAAAAGATCAGCACTCGTTTGGAAGCCAAGCCAGCAAATGACAAATGGCTTAAGAGGCGCAAAGCGTGCAATCCTAGATAGTCCGTCAGCACTCAAGCGGTATGGGAGTATTGAAGTGGCATACTCCTTGATGATACCAGAGCGAACGCCGGCGTAAATACCAAAGATGAAACCCAAAGTACTGAGAACTCCAATGATGCCGGTTAGTAATTTGCTTTTGGTCAAAATAAGCACACTAAAATGCGCTGTCAGCGCACGACGTAATGCAAGAGTAAGATGAGCTTACCGATGACCAAGGAAAAATTGTGTGAGGATTGCCGCCACAGAAGTTGCCACTGCAGTGAAAGGGATCGTCCAGCTAACAAAAGCGAGATTACCCGGGTTGTCGTAGTTGGTCACACTAAATATGTTGTTTAATTTAGGGCAACATCATGGTAAAATTATTATACCAAGTCTCCCAAGCAGAATAAACGGCGCTGAAACGGTATCAGTAACAATTTGGTCAAGTAGTCAATAGGACATACACAGCACTGTGAATTGTGTCTGTTACAAAGAGTGTAGCGACGATAGATCTGAGGCAGTGTGAGCAACAATATAATATTTCGCGCCGAAAACCCTACTTAATCCATAGGGGATCATTGAATTCTGAAAAGCGAGTCTTAGGCGAGTATCGCGTCGACATAAAAGAAGAACGAACTGGTGTTTTTATAAACGAGAAACTGGTAGGTCACCAGTCCATACAGATAGGTGTTGACTATGCAGCACAATCAGCGATTATATGATCCTGCACAATTGCTTAGGAACGCACAAAACAACCCAATCAAGAGGACACCTGAAGAGGAGATGAGAATTAAGGAGTGTCATTGACGAGACAAATTAACGAACCAACTGATGTATCATAAGCACCCATGATAGGAGACTGAGCGTTTTGTCGGGGGGGTTGGTGAATATGAGTGATGTCCTATGGCCCTTTTATCCACCAATTTAATAGAATTCTTCGTTGCAAGGGTTGCATGAGTGCCGGAAAATCGTGCACCAGCTTTATTCGCGGTCGCCGCTAGATTGACCAGGAGATTTGGTCAGGGACGTTTTTGGCACACAGGACCCTTGGACCCTTACAAGGGAAATTTTTGGACCCATGATTTCGGACATCTTTGACCAAGGTTGGTTTGACCGTGGAATTAGCCAATCGCATCCACAGCCTTGGGCTTCCATGCGGTGGATTGTGATGCACTGTCCTAACCCATAATAACCTAATGACCCATAAATTGCAGCAACCCACAAGTTTTGGGGTTCCACCGACTCGGTGAGCGCATAACGTTCAATATCTGTTATATTTTTTAAGGGTGGTAACCCATAAGTGGACTGGCTGGATCATTGGGGTAATAATTATATTAGCAACGAGTTCCAAAAAAATATCAAACTAATCGAAACCGAGAGCATGGCTGCTGAGCAAGAGCAGGAAGCAATCTCCCCACAACTGTTTAGGTAAAGCACACTAGCAGTGCCGCGACGATTGATGATGATTGTGTGCAACGAGGAGAAACCAACTCGATGCAAATGTTGATGATCCTTTTGCACGTCGTTTGGCAAGCTTTAGGCATCATAGAAGCTTAGTCTGCTCATTCTTCATATATTACTGATTAATTTACTCATATAATTTGTCGCTTGATCTATATGCCTCGTACAGTACAGAACCGAAGTCAACCTTTGCTGTAACCCATAGGTTTGTATACTTGGGGATGTTTTCTTTTAACGATTACCAGCTCGCTTTTGCGTACTCGTGTGAGAAAACGTTATACCTGATAACCCTGCAGTCCTCTCAAGCTTTTACCAATTTACTAGCCCTCAATCTGTGGCCACCAAATCAGGTCCCCAACGGTGATTACCAACGTGCAAGATTGACAGGAAGTTATTCATTAGCGTCCTGTCTTGTATGATCTGAGATCTACTGTTCTGACAGAGTCATGTCCTTTCAGAAGCTATAAACAAGGATTGTGCAGCTGCCCATAAAAACGCCGCTTACGGAGGATAGGAGTTTGATTTGGATGAAGTTGGTGTTCTAATCAAGTTGTCCGATGGAGATGTCAGTTAGAAGTATTTGTTCTTCTTAGTGATTTGCGGCCCCTACCTGATGGGTTTCGATGCTGTTCGCTCTACCATCGTCGTGTCACGCTCAGTTATCGAGCAATCCGTCATCCAGCAGGATCGCGACAGACACCCTGCGGAAACCATGAATCACTTCTAAGACTTGCCAGGATTGCGTCTATGCTCTATGGGGTTTATGATTCCTGAAAGAATGACTGAACCTTCCAGCGCATGACTTATATCTTGACAATGACATGAGATCTCGCTGGAACGACATCACTGGCACCGAGCGTCGGGGTCCCCTTGAGTGATGAATTCAAAGAGTTCCCTAGCCTTAATATCCCTGACGATGCTGATTATAAGTACCATACAGAGTCATATAACAGTACAATGCAATCCAGTGCTTTTCCCAATGAACAATTGATATACCATGGATATCACCTTGCGATGCGCAGATGTACACACGAACCATATTTTCCACGGTCAACAAAGGGTTATCATAATTTGCTCCACTGTATTGATTGCAAGTGTACCTGATGGGGGGATCTGTAGTCACAGAAACCGATAGTTATGTTGAGAGCTTAGTTAGTGCTTAGTTGCGCTATAACCTGAATCGTTGATATAACGGTCAATGTTCCGTGCTTAACTAGTGGATCGACTGTGCTGTATAACTTTATCTTTGAAGGAAAATATTTTCTGCGCATCAGCGATCGCTTCAGGTTCGCTTGACCGTGAACAAAGGTTGTTTGGTTTCAAAACGGCAGCAACCGCTTCCACATTGAGATATACAGAACGCCTGTGTTTCGCACGCCAACATCAGAGCGAAAAAAGGAAACATGTGGAAAGAAACCGAAGCAAAGATAGCCGAAAGTCTCTGGACGACCGTTGCTCCGTCGCATGCACTCGGGTGCAAGAGAAAGTTGAGTCCCATATACTCGATAGGAAAACCTGAGCAGGTATCTGTGTTAGTCTCCAATGTGGCCTCAGAGTCAAGCTAGTCAAGCGCCCAAGATAAGATATGGCTGCTGACGTAATGGATGATACAGTACTTATGACTGTAGACTGCGGAGTAGGAGGCTTTGCTGCGTACACCTCAATGTTCTCAGTCAAAGTTACTTACAACGGGGAGATTCGTAGAATTTCTTTCCCTGGTTTGACAACTTTTCCTACATTCGACCAGCTCACCTCTCAAGTATGTTTTCCAGTGATAGGCGCTCACTACTGCTCAAATGTCTCATTCCCCTTTTTAGCTTTTGCGCATATTCCCGTTAGCCAAAGGCTACTATCTATCGAGGCTTTTATTCTCGCCCGACTCTCGTATACCCGCTCGTATTTTGGTGGCACGCGAAGTGCACTCCTCCATCGATTACAACAAGTGTATATTACAGTTCAGCGGGCGTTCCTGGCCCAACTCCTCACTTAGATTCTCTTTGTTGGATGTGTCATCTGAAACGGATGGTGGAGAAGCCCTTGGACTGCCTGCTGATGTTCCGGTCCCTTCATCGAAACATTTACCTCATCGCAATCATAGCACCATTGAAGCGATGTCACAGCCTGAGCTTCCATCGTCAAATAAAGCAGTCAATTGTTCAAAGGGATGTTGTCCTGTCACCCAGGTCAAAGACGAGATTACTACTCTCTTGCGAACTTTTCAAGAAGATTTGGATCGTAACCTAAGCCGTATCTTCGAGCAGAACAACGCAAATCTGGGCGTGCAGCATGCAAAAAATGAATCTGCATCCACTTTTGATCCTCCTGACGTTACTCCAGCGGTATCATACTGTCCTGCCTGTGGGAGTTTTGTAGTACGTTGTCCTTGTAACAAGTGCTCTGAACCGATTGTGAGTAATTTGTACCAATGTCATATCCTCTGACCTAAATCGTCTAGTGTTTGAAATGCGGCACTCACCTCAGAACCAATGGATGTAATGTCTCTTCTCCCACCAGCCTAATTCCAAGAACAGTCTCTTCGTCGGAACTAGCTTCCAAATCAGTTCCCCCAATCAAGTTTGGGCAATCGCTCACTCTCACGGCACCTGCCATACCCTCGTCGTCGTCCAATATAGATGCGAATACCTCTTTTTTCTCTCATACCGCGGGGGATATCACATCGGCTCAGCTGATGAGCTCAAAGTTGCAAGATACTTCCGTCCAAGGTGTCGTCGAGTCAATCGAATCTCAGGCAAAGCGGCCAAGTACTTCTTCCCAAATGGCTGATGCCTTACCCCCGATCGTCCACTATAACACTATATGTGATCACTGTTTATCAACGGTAGCGGGTGTTAGACATAAATGTCTTGATTGTCCAGGTGCTTTAGCTCATATTGAAGAGTATGTTGAAGACGCTGATTGCTATCAGATTTCGACCTGTGCACAAGATGTATCACCTCGGGTTCTGCCGAGCGTCATAATCCTCGCCACAAGTTTCTCGAAATCACCCAACCGGGTCGGGTCATCGTCCATACGGTGTTTGAAGATCAAGATGACGCATCTCAGTCGCCTACGGAAGCTCTTCCAGTCGAACCAAGTCAACCTTCTCGGGCTACCCACAATGCTAGTTGTGACTTATGCGACTCCTTAATATCGGGCTCCCGTTATGTATGACGGCGGTCTTGCGTTATGTGTTGTGCTGAATTATCGTTTTACAGAAATGTGCTGTTTGTCCTGATTTCGACACTTGTGATCCATGTTTTGCGTGCGTTTTGCGTTATTTTATTCTGTAATTGGAGGCTAAACTCAGTTCGGATTTCTAGCATAACTGCCGAACAGCATCCCAGCCATTCCTTTATCAGGATTTCAAGAGCAGACGATTACATAGTTAGTTACACATCTCTACTGGACATGTTGCGTGGCTCAATGTATAACATAGTCACGAGACGATCCCCTTCATCCTCGCCACTTTGCGAAATGCGATGGTAAGCTGTGACTCTTACTTCATAAATCATTGTCATAGTAATGACGTGTTGTTTTCAGTGTGCAAAAAGTTTATCGCAGGTGTCCGCTACAAGGTGTTTAAAACCATAACGATGGGATGATAGTTTCTAACGTTTTACTTACACTAGTGCATGCATCCACTTTGCCCCGATTTTGACCTCTGTGAAAGATGCGAAACTTTTCCCATCCCACAGCACCCAGATAATCATCCAATGCTAAAGATGAAATCTCCGGATACAGTTATTCCTACTGTTTATCGCGTTGGACAGACCTCCATTGTGGAGGCGCCGGATTTCGTTCCTGAAAGTGAACCTATGAATCATGACAGCAACAGGTTCTGGGAAGAGCGCTCAATTTCAACGCTTTCTCCTGTGCTCCGCGAAACGGCCGAAGTACCATCCTCTTCGCAGTACAGCGGAGGATCAATTGCGTCCGAGACGAAGTACGCCCTATTTGTACCTTTTTGGATTCCATCCGTTGCTTACTTCCTACAGCTGTAATTTTCCTCCATTGGACCCCCTTCCTATCCCTCGAATGGTTTCTCCATTTTTGCCTTTGGATATCCAGACGATTCTTCCGCCTGACACACCTGTTGAGCACGATTTAATTTCCGTTAACACTCGCTTATCCTCTCATTTTGATAATGTCGTCTCACTTGTTTCCCATGGTGAACAAAAGACACCATATGATCAGAATAATACATTTAGCGGATTTGATGGCCCTCCACTGCTTCCAGTACCAGTCGATTCTAGACTTTACAATGTTGGCCGTTCAGCTTTCGACTCTGTACAAACCTCGGACGAACAAGCTACCTCGGAACACGGCCGCGAATCTGGGGATTACTCATCACCTCCCCGTCCCGACTTCCATACAGTGACTTCTCTGGATAGTGAAGCGATTCTCGATTGTTCACCTGTTCCACAATCTCTGGAACAGCCTCCGACAAGAAACTTGTCACTCGGAGAACCTGGTTCGCTGTCTAGTCTTTGCCTAGATGATTTTTTGGTCAATAGCCTTCCCTCTTTGTCCAATCCCACTGGACAGCTATCAGCCAGCTTCATCGAAGATGTTTCTGTACCCGATGGTGAAATTCTTGCTCCAGGTGTCACTTTTGTGAAAGCATGGCGCATGGTAAACAAGGGCACCCAAAATTGGCCCTCCACCACAAAAGTCGTCTTTGTTGGAGGAGTGCGTCTGTCGGTGGGCCATTCTAATCACGACCATAACGATGTGCACCCTCTTTCGCCTGGCCAGAGGGCAGTGATCCATTCGTGCGAACTTAAGGTACGTATCGTATGGCATGGCTATACAATTCTGACGGCTAAATAACCTTTTGGACAGGCACCTGATGCACCTGGAAAATATACAAGTTATTGGAGATTGCAAGACGATCAAGGACAACTCTTTGGAGACACTCTTTGGGTTGAGTGAGTATGTCGTATCGTAAGAGTAACTTGACATCACATAGTTTGTGTAGGATCGAGGTCGCGGACGCTTCCTGTGCTCTTGCAGCCCAGTCGTTAACATCTTCGAGTGTAAAGATGCCCGACCCAACTTCCCCTGATAGACTTCCTTCGGTGGCTTCGGGCAAAGGCACTCGCTCTAGTTCGCCCACTAGCTTCTCGGACGAAATGATGGACGATGGGGTTTCTGACACTTCGTCTATCTCTATGATTAGTGCGTCGTCTTCGGATGGCGAGAGCGATGATGCACTGTGGGCTGATAGCCGTGTAAACGCGTCAAGAAGACCCACCCCTCTTGAGTCTCCCCAGTCTCCAGAGTATGTTGTCCTCTTCGATGATAATACTTCTGAAGAAGCCGAATGAAATCATTTGTGGTGGTTCGATCATTCTAGTGATCTGTTTTGTATTTTAATATGTATATCTTGTAAAATACATATAGGTAGCCCAGAACAAACACATATGCCAAGCCAGACTAGCCTTTGTAATTATAAGCAGATACTTGATTCTCTTGGTTTCGTCTGAGAATCAATTGCGGGTAGAGAAGGCGACGACAAAATCTCTTCCTAGCATGTCCGTCCTGATGTACTCCATGTTAGATGACTACAAAGACCAGTCAGAAACATGGATCTGCCTCTCCTTGAGTCGGAATTTACCGTGCTATCGATCCCATAGCCTATACCATCGGCTCCAACTAAAACGGGAGCAACGGTAACAATGAGCGTGTCAACAACTGTAGTGGCAAAGAACGAGCCCATGATCCTGGCGCCACCTTCTACCATCAAGGTCTCGATGCCGTTATTGCGTAATGTGGAAAGAACCTCATGAACAGACATCTGTTCGCCTTAACGCCTTGAGAAACGAGATGCATCATACAATGCGCGAAAAAAAACTTACCTTGTGGAACGGTCAGCTGTATGACTCTCGCCCCAGCCTTTTCTAATTTCTCTAAACGTGCACGCCAATCCACATCGTTTGAGGCGATGCAGATCACCCAAGGGCGTCTACCACTTCCGTGTTGGTAGTTGTTCAATAGCTTACAGGTTGGAGGGAGTCTGAGGTGGCTGTCAACTATTACGGGTCGAGGCAAATGGTGCCTTGCTTGATCCGGTAAAGGTGGAAGGTGGCGTACTGGCGAAGAAAATAATCAAGATAAATCGGGGGCCTTGGTTAAAACTTTGCACCATTCAGCTGAGGGTCATCATTAAGAGCTGATCCAATGCCCACTAGGATTGCGTGGTGCATAGTTCGCATCCTTACATAGTAGTAAGACCCCAAAATTTCTTTTACAGAGGCAACGAACCAGTGTGTCATGACCATGCTTTCCTTTCCGCTCAAAATCAACTGGCGCCCATGTTCTCCCGCAATTTTTGCATCCAAAGACTGAGCAAAGGTCAGCGTTACTAGAGGGCGATCATCGGGGACTGGTAGACGCTGGTATCGAGATAGAACAGAGGATAAGATCTCCGGTGGGGAGGAGTTGGCCATTGGGGGACGTCAAGATAAGAGATTAGATCGATTAGATGTCACATGTCACGGATCTAGTCTAGCCTTGTGTATTGGCTGCTCTTTGATAATGACCGAAGTGGATAAGGAACAGAGAATCAAGCCAGAAAACATTGACGATGAAGACGACGAAGAATTGGAAGAAGACCATCACGTAGGAAGTATGTTGTTATTTTGCGAAGCGTCATGTCCCCTTTCACTCACATATCTTTAAATCTTTAAAAAGACAGTACAGGGAAGAAGAAGAAAAAAAAGAAATCAAAGAAGAAAAAGCAGCATCAAAGCGACCCACCTCGCATTGGGCTGTCCAAGCTCTTCCCCGATGGGATTTATCCCGAGGGTGAGATCCAGCCTTACAAAGACGAGTATGTTCACTTACTGTGCTCGGAAACTCAATTTCACCATCTTTCTCTTGACTGATTAGCAACAACTGGCGTACCACGTCTGAAGAAAAGCGGTATAACGAAAGGACACTTAATGCGGATCCTGAGACGACGTACCAAAGCATACGACGAGCCGCAGAGGTTCACCGGCAGGTCAGGCAGCATGCACGCAAAATAATACGACCAGGAATGACAATGATGGAAATTGTCGAGAACATCGAAGCCGGCACGCGGGCTTTGACTGAAGAAAATGGATTGGAGTCTGGTGTCGGGTTCCCAACTGGCGTAAGCCTCAACAACTGTGCTGCGCATTACACCCCAAACTCTGGAGATACAACTGGTATTTTTCATCTTTACTAGATTTTTGATTTCAGGCTCACAGTACAACGCAGTTCTTCAACAAGATGACGTTCTGAAAGTGGACATTGGGGTCCACATAAAGGGTCGGATAGCAGATTCTGCCTTTACTTTGACTTTCAACCATCAATATGACAAATTAGTTGAAGCTGTGAAAGCGTCAACAGATACAGGCATTCGGGTATGTAGGACGGCAATTCACCTTGTGACCAAGCTAAAGCAAACGGTTAGGAAGCAGGCATTGACGTTCGCTTAGGTGAACTCGGAGGCCTCATCCAGGAAACTATGGAATCATACGAGGTTGAGGTTGGAGGCAAAGTCTTGCCTAGTGAGATCCACTATGCGATTTACTATGGCTATGGCTCATCGGCTCACACAGTTAAACCCATTGAAAATCTCAGTGGTCACTCCATCAATCCGTACCGGATTCACGGGGGAAAGTCTGTACTTCTTGTGAAGAACGACGACCAAACAAAAATGGAGGAGGGCGAGTATTTCGCTATTGAAACATTTGGATCGACAGGCCGTGGAAGAGCTATTGAATCTGTAAGCATGATTGGCTTTATGATTTAGGTTCGAATGAATGAATGATTGGTGAGGGCGAATGTTCACACTATGCCAAAGTGTTCGATGCACAACGAGTGCCTCTAAGGTGAGGGAATCTATTTATCTCGGTGCTTTGAAGAAATTGACTTGTACATTAGGCTGACATCCGCGAAATCGCTCTTGAATTCCATTAACAAGCATTTTGGCACGCTGCCTTTCTGCCGAAGGTACCTAGATAGGGCGGGTGAGAGCAAGTATCTCCTCGCGGTAAGTCATATAGTTAACTTGATGAAGTCAACACATTATCTCAACCATGCAGTTAAACCATCTTGTTGCTCAAGGTATTGTTCAGGATTATCCTCCGTTGTGCGACCAACGAGGTTCTATGACTGCACAATTTGTATGTTATATTTGTTGATGTCACAGACGCTTTCACATATTTCGACATTGCAGGAGCATACGATCCTGTTGAGACCCACTGTTAAAGAAGTGGTCACTCGTGGTGATGATTATTGATATAATGATAGCACATGTATGTCGTCAAGCTACGTATTTGAATTATATTTTCGGTGGTGTAAAGCATTATGAAATTACGGATCAAAGCATGCGGAACGTGGGGATTGCCGGATTCGGCAGTGTGGGGTCACGTCTCCGTTACTCGGTCGCCAGACAATTTCAGCTTAAGATGTTTCTGGCTCCCTTACCACCATCAACTACTCATACCATAGCCGTCCGTCTCACTCATGTCTCCAGCCACTCGCGGAAGCATGCTTTCCGATTCCTTCAGTGGTAATGCGCAGATTTTAGACACTCTACGATTCTATGCAGAGCCTGGTGTAGCACCCCCATCGGCCCGAGTTAATCCAAAGCTCAAGATCCAGCCTAGACGCCCCTTGGGAATTTTTGATATCTGGAAATATGGCTTTCTTGTTATGTTGAAAGGTAGGCATTCCATATAGTTGGATGTGTGCCCGCTCCTTAGGTTCATTTCTAGCTACGGAGATCACTGGGGAGGTATTTTCACATCACTTGTGGGGTCCGCGAAAGAAATCATGGGGAATCGAGATGACCATTCTGTCTACCATCATGAGAGGAGCGGGACGGCACAGCGCCCTTGTGGATATAGTAAGCAATTGTGACCTTATCATGCCTCCTCATATCAATATTCTTCAAGCCAACTATCCGTATGCTTATGAGCATTGGTGGACTGGTCCCGCTTCCATCGGATGCATTTGTTACGCCGGTAACGTTTCGTGTCAAGAAACGTAAGCTTCGGGGAATTCTCGCAGACTTTGATGACGCCGAGAATGGACGTCGTGAGTTGTCGGGAGAGTGGGTAGTCGGGAAGAAGACGTGGCGGAGACTGCAGTCGAAATATAAGCAGAGTTTATCTGATGGTCAATCTGCGGCGAAAACAGGAGAACAGGTCATTTTTTACATACATGGCGGTAAGAATTCAGCAATGTATATCTGTGATGATCCTACATCTTTTGGGGGCAGGCGCATACTATCTTTCCAGTGCAGCGGCGCAAAGGCTGATCTCTATCCCATTATCGAAATACACGGATACTCGGGTGTTTGGTATGTGTATAGTAACCGATTGTTGTCTGCATCTAATCTTTAGCTCAGCACTTGATTACCGTTTGGCACCGGAGACACGTTTTCCTGGTCCACTCCATGACGTCGTCAGTGGATATTTTAGATTGGTGGAGGACCTCGGTATCCCACCAGAAAATATCATTTTTGCTGGAGACAGTGCTGGGGGCGGCTTATGCCTTGCACTGCTCATGTATCTTCGCGACAACGATTATCCATCTCCAGCTGGGGCTATTTTAATGTCCCCATGGGTTGGTACGTAGTTGTTTGATGTAACGTTCTTTGCTAATAGGCATTTGAAGATTTAACTATGAGCTGTGAATCGTGGGACACGAATGCAAACTTTGATCTTGTTACATTTCCAGCTCAAGACGATCATATGAACCCAATTGCTCTTTATCTAGGCGAACGTATGGAGGAGTATCTAACGCATCCATACGCCAGTCCTCTTTTTGGGAACTTTCAAGGTTTGCCGCCGCTTTTGATACAAGCAGGGGATGCAGAGGTGCTTCACGACGAAATTACTCTCCTAGCTCACAAGGCGGTGCTTGCTGGGGTTGACGTACGTTACGAGTCGTATGAAGACGCGGTGTGTTGTTCCACATCCTTCGTTATAGAAGCTGATTTATTTGCAGGTACATATCTTCCAGGGATATCCATTCCTTTCTGCTAGCCGGCGGGCATTTTTATCTATGAAGGACTTTGTGTGCAATGACCTTCCTCATATCAGAAATCGGCCACCGCAGCACCTAAACTCTCGCGCTGAGCGTAGCTTGGAGGAAGAGTTAAACAATGAGAAGGCGACAGTTGTCAGTGGGGACGGTGTGGAGACTCAGAAGGCGGTCAATGAAGTGCTTGTCACCAAGGAGGCTACTGGCAAGGCACAAGGCCCCAAGGAATACGCAAGTTGGGGTCGTAGTTCACGAATTTGGCCATTGGGCAGTTCTTCAGAGACATCGTCTCTGGAAGATGTGAGCGATAAAGGAAGAGGCTCATTGACTCGCCCGTCGTCGCCGTCGCTTTCTCTCTGTGGATCTAGAGACGACATTGATAGTTTTGTCAAGATACGGCGGATACGATCAGCAATATCGCTGGTCGCTCTTTCCGTTCCTACTCCTGCGCAGTCGCATCGGTGAAGAGTGAGCTCGCATTGCAGTTGAGCTTTTGTTGTCGAGGGCTGGACCCACTTTTGATACCATAATAATAATTACTATTACGTACGAGGAATATATTAATTAAGTACCAGGATCGATCCCATCACTCTTCCTGTTTGAGCCAGCCTGGAGCACAAGGCCTTTACTGTGTATCTCCAGTTCCTCAATGATATTCATGAGGGCGTTTCGCTCCCAGTTTCCGTACAAGAAGCCTTCATAGAGCAATGTGGTTGCTAACCATGAAAGGAATATGGCGAGCACAAAGAAGATGGGATTAAACCAGGCATGTGGAAGCCAAGGAGTACCGACAGTAATTATGAGGAGGAGAAAGATGCAGAGACCAAATAATCTCAACTCGTTCCGAGAACGTTGGCGTGAGAATTTGTAGCAGGAGGTTAGAGCTTCGATTGTGGTGGAGATGGACGAACTTGAAAGCTCCGACAAGGGTAAAGGATGTGGGAGACTGGAAGACTGCTCGTTTTCAACCTCAAACGTCGCTTCCAGACCGAAATGATCAGAATAAGAGAAATGAAAGCCGGGGACTTTGCCTGTGAGAGTGACTTTACAGTCCACAGCTTTTATGGTTTGCATTTGGGCATGTGAGGTTGTGGAAAGTTTGTAGGGCTGGCGATAAAGGATGTAGTCGAGACGTTTTCCAAAAGATCTGCGTGCGTGAGGGTCGAGAGGTTTAGATGCGGAATACGAGTTTAAAGGAGAATCTGCTGTGACGCCGTATATTTGAAGGGCCTCGAGAGGGGTGGAAACTGAGCTAGCTGAACTTTCGTCCGGGTGTGTTGCGAGCCATGAGTCGGTCAAGGCAGCATGTTCGCGAATGAGCTGCATTGGTAGCGTGGTTGGAATACTGTTGAAGTCACCTAGCTAAGAACGAGTAAGGAAAATAGATTCTGTCGCGATGAAAGGCAGTGAAGCATACTGCGATTACATATCGGCCAGCTTCTGCTGCTTGTCGTGTCAACTTTGCAAATTCCCATGCATTGACCAGACGGTGAGCTCTATTGTACTCTGGCCCGTCCTCTCCACCTTTTGCGAAAAGCTGCGATGGAATGTAAGGTTGGAAAGTAGCTTTTTTTTGCATTTAACGAACATACGTGTGTATTGAATACTTGAACTTGACCAATGACTGGATGGAGTATTACGACACTTGACGCTGCTTTTCCGACAAACCAGTCGCCGGCGGCCACATCAATTGGAGCTCCGTTGAGAGAGTAAGGATAGACTGAGGTTGATATTATGGGGAATCTTGAGAATATGGCGAGGCCTGCACCGAGTGCGCCGCTACGAGGTGGGAAGAGATGAGCAGAAGAGTTTTGTTGTACGGGCTGAGGTTACCTATAAAAGAATTTTGAATGTGCGAGTTGGGTGGACAGGCGTTGCTGTACTTTCTCGTAGTCGGCAAATACCCATATTTCTTGGAGGGCGACGATATCGTAGCTCGAGTGTGATATTTCGTTTGCTATGGCTTCAATCCGCTCGTTGCGGTTAAGAGAAACATACTTGAGGCCCCTTTAAATAAAGTAAATAAGTGAGAAAATATAATTTTTTTTAAAATACAGCACCAGCAATTTAAAGAAAATACACGGAATTGGTGTTCAGCCATACAAGCGGCTATTCCGGGCCGGGTGTACCCAACCATTTATATGACGTGACTTGTTGTGACATTATTAGTCACATGTCTACCACTACTATCGTAAAACTTACGCCCAGCGAGTCTGTCATTTCATTTCTCTGCCCCCTCTCTCTTGCTCTCATTTATCACTAGCACTATAGCGTCGAAATTGCAACTCGAGCCGCTGAGCAATTTATTCTCCTCATCTACTCCACTTACGACTCCAACACTCGACTCAATGATCTCCCTCAGTTCTATCGATCAAACTCCTCTTTGCTATGGAACGGGAAACCGTTCCAGGGTGCGACCGGTCTGCGGGAACTTATAGAGAAGATGCCCGTTACAAAACACGAAGTCCAATCATTTGACTGCCACCCTATTCCAGGTCCGTGTCAATGGCCAACTCCAACCTCTAATCTCTGATCAACCTATCACAGGAGCGTCTCCGCCATCTCTTCTTATTTCAGTATCAGGAAGCGTTACTTATGGTCGCGGCGCGGCGGGAAATCCCCCAAATACGACCTCTAGAAATCCCGAGGGACATCCAAGAGTCTTTTCTCAAACCTTCATACTCGTCCCTGATCCCGCCGCACCTGCTACAAAACCAGGAGAAGTTGCAAAATATTACGTTAGCTCAGACACACTGAGATTTGTTGGTTGATGCTGTAGCCAGAGTCTCGCGCGCCACAGGTTTTTCCATTAATAACAATAGACAGTGCACAAAACATATACGTAGTAGTTCCTACAAAGATCCGATTTAATTTGCCAACGCAGCTTCGACAGAAGTCTTTGTTCCTCAGCCGAACGTTTGTGACTGAAATGATATTGAGTTCGCCGCAGATTTTATAGAGGTCAATAATGAGCTTACCGATCGCGCACTCCGTTTGATTTTTGAAAGCCGCCACTCGTCAGGTTTCTCGTATTTGTTGAATAGCGGCTCAATCTTCTCCTGTCGCTTGCGCTTGCTGATCTTATTCGCATCAGCAACTTGAAAGAACTGCGGTGCGACTTCTACAAGCCACTTGGGTTCGACCGCAGTCACATTATGGCAGTACTCTCTCGTGGTCAGCACTAGTTCGTGGTATACAAGCCATTCCGGGGCTCTGTTGAACAGCGCCGACGAAGGATGAATGTAAACGGGGGTACCCTCAACGAGTGTCTTGTATCCTTCCTGTGGGTCCTTTTTCGCTGCATGTCGGAAAAATCCAGAACAGATGGCTTTCCTCACTCTATTATAATCTCGTCCAGCAGACAAAATGTCATGTTTGTAGCTGCAAGCATGCGTCAGAGTATTATCTAATTTGAAAAAAAAACCCCAATTACCGGTCCATTATACCCAAAAGCTGCTTACGCACATCCTGTGCCCTCCGCATACTCCTCGCCTGAATAAAATTCTCATAACACCAAGGGTTCGAATAATTGCTTGCCTTCCAGCCATTATAAACCGTCAATAACGTCAAGTGGTCTCCTTCGGGCTGGTGGAATTTCGCCTTCTTCGAATCTGCCTGACCTTGTTTCTCCTTTGGTCGATAAAACACCGTCTGAACAGAGAGCATGGCCACAATAGAGAGGATTTCTTCTGAGCAACCTAGTTCAACGGAGGCGATCAACATCTTGGCCATAGGCGGCTCCATGGGGAAGTCAGCCATTTTGCGTCCTAAGCGGGTCAACAAACCCTCATCATCTAGGGCTGAAAGCGCATATAACGACTCAAGCGCCGTTAACATGGTTGGTGCAGGGGGTGGATCCATAAAGTCAAAGCTTAAAAGGTCGTTGACACCCATGGCTTTTAGCTGTAAAATCGTCATAGAAAGATTCGTCCGCTGGATATCCGGAATGGAGTTGGGGAGCATCTCATTCCGGAACGCAGCCTCCGTGTAAAGACGATAGCACTTTCCTGGGCCTGTGCGGCCTGCACGACCCGACCGTTGTCGAGCCTGAGCTTGTGAGATGGGCATAACGACCAATGAATCCATCCCTAATCTGGGATCGTACGCGTTTTGTTTTGAGAAACCAGGATCTATAACATAATAGATACCAGGAATGGTCAAGCTAGTTTCAGCGACATTTGTTGCGATGACGACTTTGCGCGCGCCAGGTGGGGTAGGTTCGAAGACTCGTGATTGGACTTCTGAGGGAAGAGCAGAATAGATAGGAAGGATGATAAGTTCTGGGACCTTGGGACCAAGCGCTTTCATCCGCTCAAAAAGGATTTCGCAAGCCGTGTCGATTTCTTCCTGGCCAGTAAGAAATAGAAGGACGTCGCCTGGAGGCTCAGAGAGATGAATCTGCATGACGGTTATTAGGGAAGCATCCAGATAGTCGGTCTCAGGTTCCTTGGTGTACAAAATTTCCACAGGATATGTTCGACCAGGTATCGTGAAAATAGGACATCCAAAAAAGTACTTGGAAAATTTTTCCGCGTCAAGAGTAGCTGAGGTGACGATGAGCTTGAGGTCGGGCCGGCGTTTCACCGCCTCTGCGAGTATATTTCAATTCCAGCTCCTTAGAAAATAGAAGTGAATGGCTTACTTTTCATAAGACCAAACAAAACATCGGTAGAAATGGTACGTTCGTGAGCCTCGTCCAACATAATTACCGAATATTGGTTGCAAAGTGGGTCGATCAAGCACTCTCGTTGTAGCATACCATCTGTCATATATTTGATCTTCGTTTCCGGACTCGTACAATCCTCGAAACGAATGGTATAGCCAACTTCCTGACCGAGACGACAGCCCACTTCCTCAGAAACACGTTTTGCCACTGACATTGCAGCAACGCGACGAGGTTGAGTGCAACCAATACGACCTCTCTCTGTGTAACCTGCTTCGGCCATGTACTGAGTCATCTGGGTGGTTTTGCCAGAGCCAGTGTCGCCTACAACGATTAGAACTTGATGCTGTTTGAAAAGGTTGATAGAGTACCGACAATCGTGATATGGTACGTACCTCGGCGATAGCTTGCAAGAGAGATTCCCGGAGCTTGTATATTGGCAGATTTCTCCGCTGGTCCTGAATGCTCAAGGTGGTGATCTCGCCAAACGTTGTAGCTTTGTTAAAGCTATGCTCCTTCCATTTTGGGACCTCGCCAGCTTTCTGGCCCTTAATATTGCCGCGCAAATCTTGAGCGAAGATTTTATCCGATTCCTTCGACATGGGGTCGAGCCATGGTTGGCTAAAGTCACGAGCCTGCGAGTCCACTTCTTCATTAGCCTCTTGTTGGCGTAGCTCGCGCCGTTCCTTTGCCAAAGATGCTCCTGCTAGCGCAGCCCTATTTAGTGAGCCATCAGGTGCCTTCACAATCTTGACGGGGCTCAAGTCCAGAGTACGTTTCGTTTGTCCAGCTAAGAATGGTGGTTCATCTTCCCTAATCTCCACATCCAACTCCTCTTCCACTTCTGCATGTGCCATGGGGTTGTTGAAATCCTCATCTAGGTCAGGGTACTCCGATGCATCGATTGCGCCAGAAGATATGAGCTGCTTGAGTTCCCAGCGTTCCGGGGACGTTAAACGTTTCGCCGACCGCACAGGCCCTTCATCCTTCATACGGAGGGGTAAAGCATTCGCCCCTGAAGACGCTCGTGCCGCCTGGTTTCTTTCTTCTTCCATCTCAGCCTCGGACTTGATGCGTAGATGTGGTGTCAGATCGCGGCCTGAAGCTTGATCGACATCTTTCATGGACAGCGATATCCGGCCAGGAGCAATACCCATCACCTTCACCTTGACGAACTGCCCTCTACTCAGAAGATCTGCGGCCGAATTGGCTCGGGCACCAGCCTGGATATTGGATACATGTACCATTCCTTGAAATATGTATGAGGAGCGGGTTGTTGAACCAGATTGAAAGCGTACCTTCTACTCTTCCTGCGACACCTTCAAGCGTTACAAACGCACCAAACTCCTTGAGTCCAGTAACCTTGCCGTTGTAGATTTTGAACAAAATGGGTCGGTCATCCACAGCAACTCGTTCTCTACCAGTTCTGTATCCATTAGCTTCACGACCTCGGCTCCTTGGTGGACTAGGGCTTCGCCGTGCTGGTGAGTACGATCTGTCGCGGCGCTGACGTTTAGGCGACCTCGATTCTTCTGATGTTTGAGACCGCTTCTTGCCCGAGACTAGATCTCCCAATTCCTGGAGAAATACATCATCCGATACCGAGAGTGGAACCTCTTTATCCTTCAAGGCTAGCCCAGGGAATAAGCGCTTCTTTCTTTCTTGTTCAGTTAATTCGCCGTCACGCCCAGTTACCGAGCTCCCATTAGCCTGAGATTCTAAATTCCTCTTTTTGTGTTTGGGGTGCATATTAAGGATAAGGCGGTCGATGTTGTCCACGAACGAGTCGGGAAAAGTTGCCCCAGCTTCGTCAAGCTTTGCTTTGAACGCTGATAGACTTTTGTTGGCTTGGTCGTGTAGTGCAATGACGAACTCTGCGAGAGTCTTGTCATCGAGACCCAAGTGATTGTTAAACTCCTGAGTGATTTTTGCGACCAAAGAAAGGTATTCGAGGTTGTATATATCGTCTGCCATGACGGGTAGAAAGCAAGTTGGCTGGAGAAAATCACCTTAGGTAATCACGACAGTCTGCATGCCACCACGGAAAGGGATAGTCAAGTCTGGTAATGCTGGAAATTCGTCCAAGGGCGACAAAAAAAGCGCTGCTCTAGTTAACGAGGGAGAAAAGTCTCTTTTCCCTCCGAACTCGAAATATCCATTGAGTTTACTCCATGAGAGGTGATCATACTTATTATAGTCATTGTTCGGGCGCTGTCTCCACTTCTTGAATAGAGGTTGGGGGCAACGTAGAAACTGAAGCAATTCAAGGTACTAATCAGTGAAATAACAGATGTCAAAAACTAGGTTGGGAGAAGCCATCGGTCGAAACGGTATATTCTTTTGTGGCGTTTGGAGTTGCCAATACTGAAGATTTTAGCACCAACACACCGGTGGCTGGTCTTTCGTCGTTCATTTGAGCAAAATCAATAAGAAAACGAACCAGAAAGAATCAGTCCGTTTTGCACCCGATAAACCATACTTGCGGCCCTCATCGTTGGAAGCACGGCACTGGGGAGCCACATATGCCCTGTACCGAGTTTGTGGCTTGTTCTTATCAAAAGCTCTGAAAATTAGTTAATAGCCTCGTAGTTTTGCAATGGGATACAACTGCATCTTGTTCTACCTCCAGGTCCCCGCAACTACTGGAACGAGTTAGCTGTCGAACATAAAGACTCGCCCTCACATCGGAAATGGATGTATGCTCCTGACCCATTCATAGCCCAGCCGGAAGCTAAGGCGAACGCTGAGATGCCCAAAATCGGAAACCATGAACAATACTCCAATTCTCACTCTAGCCGGAGCATTGTGTCTGATTCGTTTTCTCAGTCACCGGAAGTGAAAATGGCTACTGGTCTGAGAGAGCAGGTTGAAGATGCTGTCAAAAAGGTGAAATTTTTTTCATATCGCTGAGTGGACTTTCCGACGCCATTCTTTCAGGGCCTATCCTTGTATCCAGAAGTGAATCTTGCAGCCCCGGGCGCGTTTGATGACATGACAGCCTCTATGGTCACTCAGCAGCTACAGCAACTAGGTTTTACAACGATACAGGCTCGTAATGCAGTGATCTTTATGTTACACCCCTCTCCCATCGCACACAGCCTGCTCCAAGCATCATCTCTTTTAGAAGCATGTATCGAGTACTTGGTGCTACATTTGCCGGAATGCGATCTGCCGCAACGATTTCTTCCTGATATCAATTCTTCAGATCCTTTTGTTATATCTGCACATGGCGGAAGCGGCGACTTAAAGCGACGTTGGATTGAAGACAAAGCCACAAAAGTAGCGGGATGGCCTGCGTATGTTGTTAGAGAGTGTACCTCTAGGTTTGGACCGTCGCAAAGTTGGAGCTGTCTCTTGGTAGCCCTTGGGAAGAGGCTAATTGGCGATGATTGGGCGCAAGTAACCAGCGAAAAACGCGAAAAACCTCAGCCCTTCAATGTTGAAGCAGATGAGGCCGAAGCACTAGGAGCATCGATCACGGATGGGGAGCTTGTGCTTCCCTTATTTAGTTCCCCAATCCAAGTACATGTCCTTCTGTCTTATGAAAGCGCCTATCCACGACCAGATTTCTTGCCTGCTTATATCACATCCTCTTCAATTCCTGCCTATATCCGGCTCCATCTCCTGTCTTGTCTGCTCGTGGCAGCAAAGTCGGACTCCTTTTTTGAGCCCGGAGAAGGGTTCTGTATGGCAATGATGAGAATATTAGAGGGCGAATGGGCCAAAATCGAAGATGCTGGCCCTCCGATCATGTCTACAGTACTTTCCAATTTATCACCTCCACCAGATCTTCCCGCCACTTCAAGATTGGGTACACACGAGGCCTTAGTCCATTCCAGGGGCCACGGTAGACAGTATAGGGGGTCGCCACGCCACGATCCACGTACCAGCGACCAGATTCGAAGGGAGTTTGACCAGCTATGCCAGCAGAATGAGGTAAATCTCGAAAGCTCCTCTTATACAATTTCTAACAAATGCTGGAGTATAAAAAAATGCTGGCATTGCGAACAAAACTTCCAGCTTTCGCTGTGAAGGAAAAATTCCTTCTGCACCTGGAGAACAACAGGGTGATTGTTGTCGTTGGTGAAACAGGTGAAGGCATGATTGAACACAGATGCAGCAATTGACCTCGCTATACAGGTAGCGGGAAGACTACGCAATGTGAGAATGCTGTATTTCCACTGCCTTGTCAGCTGCTTACTTAGGCGCATAAAAGTGCCCCAGTTTCTGTTGGATTCCCTCATTGAGTCTGGTCAGGGCTCGTCAGCAAGCATACTGGTTACTCAGCCACGTAGGATATCTGCTATCTCAGTCTCTACCAGAGTATCTGCGGAGCGACTGGATGATGGCTCTGTTGGCTATGCAATTCGTGGAGAGAGTAACCAGAATGAAAGGACGAAGTTATTATTTTGTACGACTGGTGTCGTCTTGAGGCGATTAGGCTCTGGTAATACCTTGGATAGTGTATCCCACATAATTGTTGATGAGGTTAGTTTATCGCATCTTCGAAACTTGAGTACTAATAGGAATACAGGTTCATGAACGCTCTGTGGACGGAGACATCCTCCTTCTTGGACTTAAAGAACTTTTGAGCAGGCGTGACAATTTTAAAGTTATCCTCATGTCCGCCACAATCAACCACGAAACTTTCGCTAAATACTTTGACGGTGCTCCTCTGCTAACGATTACTGGTATGACACATCCGGTCACTGACCAGTGAGTCAGCTAAGACGCCGCCATGAGAAAACTCTCATGCGCTATTTACTAGTTATCTGGAAGATTTGATTCCCTTCGTCAATTACAATTCCACCACGACTAGGGGACTCGGGCATCGTGATGAGGGGCATAACGCCCGCAGAGAAGAAACCTTTGACGAGCACAAATCTTTCAGTCTCGACAACACACAGGTCGCTACTCTAAAAAAAATAACCCGACTTAAACAAATCGATTTCCAAGTGAGCTTGAACTGCTCCAGCCTTCCTCCCTATTGATAATACTCAAGCTAATTGCATCTGTGGTGGATCATATTACTTCCACTGCCGATGTTTATGGGGCCATTCTGATTTTTTTGCCCGGTGTACACGAGATCCAGCAGTGCATTGAAGTGATGCGACCTCTCTTTGCAAATAAGAAAGTAGATATGTTCCCCCTTCACGCCAGCCTCTCTGGAGATGACCAGCGACATGTATTTTCAAATTCATATGGCTGGAAAATCATCGCAGCAACGAATATTGCAGAGGTCTGCTACCGCGACAACGTGCTATATCTAAACCCTGATTAATTCTTTTAGACTTCAATCACCATTGATGATGTGGTCTATGTCATAGACACTGGGAAAGTCAAAGAGATGCAATATGATCCAGAATCCGACCTTTCGTGTCTGGTTGAAAAATGGGTTACGCGTGCAGCGGCAAAGCAGAGACGGGGCAGGGCGGGCCGTACAAAGCCCGGCATTTGCTACAAACTATACACGCGACAACAGGAGTCAAAAATGGATGAGTTTTCTGTCCCAGAGATTCTCCGTGTTCCTTTAGAGAGTGTTTTGCTGATGGCCAAAGTGACATGGGAAGAAGAAAATGTCAAGGTATTTATTCGTTTTTATATCTCTACTCAGGTGGCCTAATCCTATTGCTAGCTTTTGCTAACTCGTGCCATCGACTGTCCGAAGATGGTAGCTATAGACAAGGCTTGGTCGACACTGGAAGAACTAGGCGCAATCAACGAGGAAGGTCGATTGACGCCCTTAGGGAGACACATGGTAAATGATCACCGGTTTCTCGTTCACATGTGCTCAAGATAATACTCCAAGGCTCAGCTGCCTCTCGATCTCAGGCTTTCCAAGGTCACTGCCATTCGCTTGCGGAACAAACGCTAATATGTGACTTCATTAGATGCTGATCCTCGCCACAGTCTTCTCATGCCTAGATCCGGTGCTTACAATAACGGCGATATTATCATCCAAACCATTATTTTTTAGTCCCATGGAAAAACGTGACCAGGCATTTCAGTAAGTAAAGTCAAGGGCTATATACAGTAACCACTTTAATATAGACCAATCCAGAGCCAGGTCCCTCTTCTCAACAGCACACAGTGATCTTTTGACAGACTTGAAGGCCTACAATGATTGTTTGAAGCTACGTGCTAAAGGTCAGCGAAGTAAAGAGCTACAAGCGTTTTGCGACCAAGTTGGTGTATTTCTACATCTCTGTGGCCGCATAATTGCTGAGGAGACCCAAGCACTTCATTTCACCAACGACAATCCGCGAAATCACGGCTTTGCGTCACGATCTCTTTCGGTCCCTAACGGACCTCGGTTTCACACCTATATCTAGCCCTTCAACGGCTAGCCTCAATAAAAATAGTGAAAATTTAAATTTAATCAAAGCAGTTATTCTTGGCGGACTTTGGCCGCAAGTTGCACGAGTCCACCTCCCAAAAGATCGCATCAAGTTTGACAGAGTTCAGGCTGGGACAATCCAACGCGAGAATACAGCGAAAGAATTCAAGATCTTCGACTTGCGAGCAGGACGCGTCTTCCTGCACCCTGCGAGTATGCTGTTCGGAGAAGCAGCGTGGAGGTCACCTTTCCTAATGTATTTCTATAAATACATGTCAAGTAAAGTTTTCTTGCGTGATGCGACAGAGGCAAGTGGTTTGACAACATCGAACCATAAGACAATGACATTTTATAGATTCCTCTCTATGCCCTACTGCTCTTTGGCGGCCGTGTTTCTGTTGATCAAATCCGAGGTGGCTTGACTGTTGGCAGCAAGGAAAGTTGGATCAAGCTAAGAGCCTGGCCACGAATAGGCATACTCGTCAATCACCTGAGGTAGGAACTCGTCTTGTCTTCGAACACAGATCTTATTGACGCGCATCAATATAGGCGTCTCGTAGATGCACAGCTCGAGCGATGTGTTGAAGAAAGCACAATCCTAACATCTGGGAATGAAAATCCCGTCTTAAACGCTATTGTTGCTCTTCTTACTTGTGACGGTCTCACGGAGTAGTCGGTTACGTCTAGATGTGATCATTGGGACGATCAATCATCTAAGTTTGTTATGTTCAAGCAATTTTTTTTTTTTTTGGAAACTGCATAGTATTATAAATAAACATTCCTTGGTGGTAGTACAGCTTGCATCACTCATTACTGTTACTGCGATTCTCTACACATACGACGCGTCAACACCAGATACAACGGAATATAAGCGCTGCGTACAGATTAAGTCAATTGTAGATTATGATTGCTTCAACGTTCGGCGCCCATCGATCCAGCTCTCGCTAGCAGATCTGCGTTTACATAGAGTTCGGGACCTAACACAAGGTGTTACTCCCGATTTGACATTACTGCTTCGACCCCGTGGCGCCTCTGTGAGGACCTCCAGTGCAGCTAATACTTCTCTACGAGACGAGTCATCAGGTGGCTGACGAACTTTCTTGGGGTCGACAGCAAAGGGGGGTGCTGCAAAATAGGGCGCCTCGTAAGGTCGTGTGCGAGGAACGGGTGCCGATACCCGCCTTTGCTGTTTCAGCGAAGCTTTCAACGGAAAAGGAGAGGAAACGACTGTGTCAGCAGATGATGAAACACTCCTGGGAGTCGATGGACGACGAAACAGGAAAGGGCTCCTACTAAGTACCCTATCCGGATCCGTATCTGTTGACTTAAAGTTTCGTGACGAAGGTGAAGCAACGAGGCTGCTAGATCTCTTGGGTGGCCGCTGAGTGCCAGCTACTGATACGAAAAAGTCAGTTGATAAGAAACTGAACACAGCAAACAATATACCATAAGAAGTCTGTACGGCGGTGATGGATATTGCGAGGGGAGAGCCAGTAGTATGTCGAGTTTTTCCCCCCAAAGGCTGCATGAGTTTAGGAAGATGTGAGGACAGTGACGATGATCTCGATGAGCTATCTGTGGACTCGGCGATGGATTCTTCATACGTTAACAAAATGGTCGGTGTGTTCGGCCTGTAGGCTGGTTCTAGACTGCCCTCCGGGGAAATAACGGCCGGCGTGTTAGAGCGACTGGGTGGTGGACGGCGCGATTGTGGTGAATCAGTAAAATATACATGCTTTGAACGATAAGTGAGATTGAAGTTATCATCCCCACTGTGAATCATTATTGGGAGGGTAATTGGTTCTATAGTAGGTATAGCAAACGGCGGAAGCGACGTATGACGCCTGTGTCTACGAGGTTTTGGTGCGGGAACATTTCCAGAAGCGGCGAGAACAGCAGAAGGTACGAGCCAACGAAGCCAAATGAAGAGAACGCTCTATACGGTGAGGCTTGAGATGGCAGCCCGGATAGTACACTGTCAAAAGGACATACCACACCCAAACCTACAGACCCAAGAGCACGAGCAGATAGAACGATGAAAAAAGATTTGTGATGCATGTTTTTTGACGTAGAACCGTTTGATTCGTTACTTGAGGACATCAGAGAGCGATTAGCGCTATAGCATGGCCGAGACGGTGAGAGCTAGGGTCTGATAAGAGCCGCCCATGGGCTGGCCAGATGCGAGAGGGCATTCCGGTGAGAGGTGGTTATAAATATAAATACTTATTTGTAACATGAGACCACTTTGTATTTTCCGATTTAATAATTGACAGGCCACGATCACGTATCAGTTTAGAGTACATGTCAGCAGTATTATCCTACTTCAAAGCTTTTCTGGCTGGGTCAACACCGACAGCTAGTTATTAGAAATTTTGAATACAACGCCGTCTTGAAAGGACCGAGTAGTACTCACTGATATAACCGATCACGCCCTCAGGCCAGTCATCATGGATAGACTCAATGCTGAAATTAAGTGTCAGATAGAAATATTTAGCTGATTTGAGTCCAAGCAAGAACTCACTCCACGATAGCATTGTAGCCGTTGGCAGTAGCTAATTTAAAATTGGGATCCTGGGCGTTGAGCATGCGCGGATTGGTATTTTGAGCATAGTTCGCATATTGGCCAACAACTTCCGTCCAGCGGTCCGTGAAAAACACCTGACCAATGTGAGAGACGGTACCAGACATTGAAGATGACGTGTGAATCATAAGGTTAATATGATTCGCGCTACCAGCAGGATGGCCAGGGAAAATAGTTTGAAATTCTGCAATCCCGTTGCTCGAAGAAGCAAAAGCGCCCCGAAGAAAAGTAGTCCCATAGACCCCCAAAGCATTGGCTAGGCTAGTCTTCAGCTTTTACACCCGAAATTAGGGAGATATGACACTCACGAGACCAGACTTCTACCATAACATTCGGAATCGGCAGGCATGTCGTTACGTCTACAACGCCGACATCAAGGGTGAGAGGGATTCCACTAGAAATTGCCTCAGATACCATCCGAGCACCAGCAAAAATGGCTCACATTTGACCTTCCGTGACATCTTGGCGTATGCTCTGCACATACCTCGGCGTCAAAACCAGGCGGGCACGAAATTGGACATGGTCTTACCGGGTTGGTCACATAATTAACTAAACATCATGATGGTATGTGTTTCAGGGTCAAAATTAACGGCTTACCTCGAGGCGTTTCAGGCGCTGCAACACAGGTAAGCTGTAGGTTCGTTTAGTCCTGTTTGTTGCTTGAAGGAGTTGAATGCGATACGTTTTCCAATTCAGGGAGGAAAGTCCTCCTTGTATGTCCTCGTTTTTCTCTCCTCGCAAGGTTAAATGCTGTAATTTCTGCCTGACAGCTACGTCTGGTAATTGCACCAGAGGTGTCTGCAGGATAGCCTACAAGAACGTGACATATGAGTGTTTGTCGATTGAAGTCAAGCCAGGCTAACCAGACACGATGCTGCAGAGAGCGATCAAGTGGATAAGTTTGAAGAATTGCATGACCTAGCAAAGTATTTTACTTGAGTTTTCTGTAGCCCAAATATCGTCAGTGAGACTCCTTTTATGCGAAGGTTGCTCAGTCGTGGCTCTCCGATTGATCCTTCCTAGCATATGGTAAACCAGGCCAGGTGTTCACGGATAAACCAAACTGGAAGCGGTATTTGCAAAGTTATATTTACCTCGTCTTGGTGCTAGGACTCATTATGCCTAGGATATTCTGCGGCTGCTCGAGAAAGACCCAGACAGAGATAGTGATTGCTGTGAATACACGAATGTCATCATAAGAAGCAGATATTTCGGGCATATCCGCAGTTTATCCCCCCCTCTTCCGTTACCATGCATCGTTTCACGCCTCTAGACACCACTCGTGCCAGTTTCGTGAGAAAAAGCTTTCCTTTCCAGTGTGTCATTAAGTGAGTCTTGCGTGTAACCCTTGGAGCCTTTTTGAGGTGATCGGGATAAATCCGATGTATAGTCGATGTAGCTGGACGTGACGACACTGTTGGTCAGAAGGCCTCAAGTCCAGATAGGTTCTCGAGTACATGGCGGTCTATGTTCATCATTGAATGCATGTTGCCGTCGGCCATAAGATACTATGCCAGCTACCTGAAACATCAGCTGGTTGGTCATGAGAATCTCGTTCGAAGTATTCGTGTGAAAATCACAATGTGTAATGTATTGTTACATACCAAGGCACTTGACCAAACAAAAGCGCCACGCTCAGCAGAAGTTCGCGAAACTTGTTAAATCCTCACCAAGAATCAGAAACCCTCTTTCTGACGCGACAGTTGACATGAGTATCATGTATCACATTGCGATTGAGTATGTGGTTTTTATGCGGCATGTTGTAACCTACCGTCATGTCTCCCTCAGCCTATACCAGTAGATCTCAGACACAGAATACCCCCCAAGGTGACATTCAGTGTACTTATTAATAAGTTTATAAGACTTCTATTGATTTTAAAGGCTTCCATTCTGTACCATGCCGCATAGTTTCTCTCACAGATATCACAATCCTGAGTTGCCGAACGAAAAACTGTGGCGTTTGAGAGGCAGACAATACAATATCACGCACTACCTCAATGTAACTGTACCAATATGCGCAGATTAAAAAATGTATCAGCCGAACAGAAACCAATGCACCGGGAAGAAATACTTCGAATGCTACACATCATGTCAATTGTCAATCTTGTCGGACCGTTTTATCGGACTAGCATCGACTGGATCCACATTTTCCCCTCTAACAAAGCACTCAAAATTTTAGAAGTCCTTGCAAGCATAAATTCTATGACCTCCGTGTTTCCGTTTCCTTTAATACATCAGGCACCATGTTCATATCTTTTTCACGACGATGGACTGATAATTGCTAGTTCAAGTCGAACTGGATTACCCAGAGCTAAGCGGTCGTGAATGTTAAGGTGAAATTTTAGAGCAGACCTGGCGCAAATCTTCTACGCTGGCATCAATACCAGTTCTCGCATTATTGATATCCCTAGCCTCAGTAGTGAATATAAGGCAAGGATCTTCACTCAGTTGTGTAATTTAATAGGATCTACACCAACAACTCAAGAAAATATCAGTCGGAGACTGATAAATTTTCTTCGGAGAAGCTACGAACCAATAACAAAGCGATTGCTTACGCAGCTCTTTTCACAGCCATAACGCCGGAGGCATCCCAAGTAGGTATCGGCATTGTCTGACACTTGTATTCCAATTTTTGTGGTCCATCTATCTGTAAAGAAATTTCCACTAGAGTTCGCCACGCTCGAGGATACAGAAGACGACGTGTGGACCATACCGTTGATATGGTTAGTATTTCAGAAGCAAAGCCTAGAAAGCTCATTAGACCCGGTTTTAAGAGCCCCTCTGAAGGAGGTAGATCCATATTATTGGCTAAAATATGTCTATATAGTATAGTGAGAAGGTGCCGAAGGATGCATGAAATGTTGAGTTGACTAATAGGATCAGAGCTCAGCTATGTCATTAGGAAGGGCTTAACATACAACGTCAGCAACAACAACATTCAAAGCGATTCCCCTAAAACCAATTTAGGAGCTACATCACTTCAACTAATCAGCTATGACTTAATCTTCTATTCAGTCGGAGAGTGTCCCCGATGGGGTAGAGACATAACTGTCTGTTTACGTTGAGTACACGCGCATCTTAAGAAGTAGTTTATCTGGCTGCTTCAGGAATGAGAACGTGGGTGAGCTAATGCCATCAAACCCGTTATCTTGACGGAAAAGTGTGCCTGTGTAGATAATTCGTTTGAAACTGTGTGGTTCGCGTCTTTTGAGGTCCAAAGCAGGTACCTTATTAGAGCAGTCCCTGCGGCCTAGTTGTGGGATAAGGAGTTGTTACTAGTGCAGTTGAAAACAAGGAATCAAGGGCTCTAACCGAAGGCTAAACTCCTACAACCGAAAACGTCATGGTGTAATAAATGCATAATATGAGAATCTTGATTTGATGTTGGATGTGACGGGCTTCATAACAATTCCTGTATTTGGACGGGCAATGATTTAGGAGGCGAAATAAAATGCATACACGAGGTGAAGAGTCGTATGCCACTGACAGCAAAACCTCGTATCATGCATACGGCTCATTCCTACGTGGCGTTCCAATGCGGAGCTGAATTATGTAGAGCTAGCCGCGTATTAGCCCAAGTATCATGTTGGCTTCAACTGATGATATTTTCGGTCGTTGAGCGCGACTATTAGGTTTTTATTGATAGGTGTGCATTTCCTTTTCTGAGTAGGGAGTGGCGGAAAGGCAAGATAGAGAAGCATGAGGTTTAGCCAATTGACTAATGATGCACAATTGGTTCGGAGAAAAAAACAGTAAGCGAAGATAACGCGCTATTCAGGCCTGCTCTGTAAATATGTATGCACGAACGTCGTGAGATGCGATACCCCCATCAAAGAAAAAACTTTCAAAGACACCCTTGTCTTGATGCTTCCACAAGTCCCTTACAGTATATCTCTTGTTAGACTTCAGATGGGGTGAGTGCGAGAACGTAAAGTTGAGATCGACGGTACGCTCATTGAAGTTGATATACATGATAGCGGTATGTTTTTCATCCTTCCAATAGCCGCTGGGAATAGTAGATGGGGAATCACTACGAATAGAAAGAAAATAAAGTCTTCGTACCTCCAATATTGCGCAGGAAAAGAGCTGACCAAGAAGTCATTGAGCCGCATGGCGTAACAAACGGTGTACTTACGGGTCCCATGTGCCGTCAGGATTTTTACCCCAGAAGAATGGCTTTAGCGGCTCTCCAACGGTCGTGTCCTGGTTGATTGCTATGATTTCGGAGTTAGTTAATATGGTAATAGCATCCTTGGATAATTTAGAGATCTAATGACAGGTGATAAGACCAGGCTTAGAAATAAGATGGCCGCGATACGCACATCAGTCCCTATCAGGAGGGGAGACTTCGTCAGGGCCCAGGCAGTAAAATGAGCTCTCTGCTCCGCCAGTGTCAACTCGCCGTTTCCATTCTCGAGCATATCTACACCCCTATATCAACAAAAGATCAATTAGTGATACACAAGAAACTCCTTGACCAAGGTCATTGTGGCCATAGAAATTTGAAAAGTCGCCAATAAACGACGCATTGTTCAGAATCTGGGTGATGCGGAGCCAATTTGCCTGAATGTCGTCGTACACTAAACAGCGTTCGTGGGAAGGTATGCAATAAAGCGATCAACACCTACTACGCCAGGAATTGGCAATTGGTGGGGCCCAAGTCCAGGCATCAAAGCTTTGCCATTCCACCAAGGAGTAGAACAGCATCTTCCCTGTCTCGGCTTTGACTTGAACCAATGCGTCCGTCCAGCGCTTGAACCGTTCGGCGTTCGTACCTTGAAAGCTTCCGCTGTTGCAATTGTCAATCTTGGAGACCTCATGTCATAAAATCTGATGCGAAGTCCATCAAAGCCTTACTTTGGCGTAGTCAAATCCTCGGGAAGAAGGCTGATTAGAGTCCCGTAAAGACAAGTGAAGTGCTATCAGCTTACCCCACTGGACAAATGTACGGGCGTCCGTGAGCTCATGATTGAGGCTTCCAGCGAACCCAGCGCACTAGAAGAATATCCAACTAGGGAGTCCACGAACTTTGGCTTACATACCGTCGTTAAGCCCTGATCTTCCTATACAGAACGCACCTTGTGAGCAGCAGTTGTGAGCACGGAAGAAAAGGATCACATATATCTATGATTTAACTTATTAGTGTTATTTTTGGAAAGACAAACGAGTTATCGCGTACTCCAGCCTTAAATCCAAGACCATGCAAGAAGTCGGTGAGGTTCTTCATGCCGCCTGAAAGGTATGAGATACATGGTAAAATCATCCATGAGATGTACGAACTTGGAAATTTGGCTGCATCAACTACCAGATGGCCAGACGTATCGCGAGATCTTGTGTTCCAGCAATCGTCGATGTTGAGAAAGTTATAACCGGCAGCAAGGAGCCCCAAGGACTTCATTTGTGTTGCAGTATCACGTATGAGTGTTTCATTGATATTACATGCGTATCGATTCCACCTGAGATACAACGAACAAGTTCGGATTGCGTGGAATGAGTTGTGTATATATATGCATACGTGTTGAATCCCATTGCAGGAGTTTTTTGAAGCCCGTTGTTCCACGCCGACTTGGAAACATCGTAAAATTGCTAGGTCAGGTTTACACAGAGGGATAAGGTTACTCACGACTTTAGCAACTAGAGCTCCCACTAGGATGATTGCAAGGTTTTTGGGGAATGACTGTCTCATTTTTTCTTATGAAACGGGGCAGGGTACAGTATTTTGCTATACTCCCACGAAGTGAAGGGTTATGTAGCTTAACCTGACACTGAAAAGAGATTGACCCAGTCTCCGATTTCCGCACCATTCCATGCCGTGGCATGTGGTACAGGTTGCGTCGGGTGATACGTCTAAGAAGGGAAGCAGCATGGTTGTTTCGAACTTGTGTATGCCGCCCGGCGGCTGAGGTCATCTGGCAAACCATTCGAAACTATGCGTCAACATGATCAGACGGCAACGTGAAAGCGAACCACGGGCTTTCTTGGTGAGTAAATTCTACCAAAAGCGTTCGGGTGGGAAATCGCTATTCATTTCAATTTGTCCCAAGTGCTAGCGCTTTAATCAAGCGAGTCGTCAGAGCATGCTTGCAATAAACTTCGTCCAATGAAATATATAATTGGAATGCTTTTAATCCATTGTTGTGGATATTCGAGGTGGTAGGTAAATGCATGCAGATGATGTGATGGTGTGTTAGATATAGCCGAGGCCTAACAAGCAAAACTGGTTCCGTACTGATAATTATTTGGACATGTCGTGTGTAATTCCCCGTTTGACCACAAACGGGCCCCGCTGATGGTTAGACTTATGCGATTCCACGGCCTCAGCTGTCTTCCGCTGCCATTGATCAATCAGCTTCCCGACACCCTGATAAGGGCGTTCTGGAGAAGAGTCACGCTTTAGGAGGGCTGGAGAGCTGTCTGGGATTTTGTGAGTAGGTCGTGTAGGTCGGGGGGTATCGGGGACCAAATAAGGCGGTATATCTGTTGGGTCTTGATGAATACTGCCATTGCGCAGAGGAATTGGTTTCTTAATTGTGAAAGCAGATAAAGCTCTTTTCTGTTCTACTGGGCTCCTTAGTAGTTTGTCACCGTTAGATTTGGTGTCAGAAGGTAACAGAGTGGATGGTCTCTCTTTCTCTGCTGTTGACTTTGGTGGGTGCGTGTCGACAGGGGAAACCTTTGTTACTCCAACCGGCCGTGGCGCTATGTGGGATAGTGGGCTACTTGGTCCATCCAACTTGGTTCCTCCACTCATATCTTCATATAACTGAACCATGTCAGAGATCGAAGTGCGTCTAGATGTTTTGCTGTGTTTTGCGCCTTCTGGCGGTATAAGTCCAGGGGATAAGGAAGGGAGACTTGTCTGGGTTGTAGAATAGGAATCATCGGATTTTGATGGGAAAATGATGAGGGACTGGGGACGAGAACGAGGGCTCGGTTTGACTGGGCTTCTAGGAACAGCGAGATTAGATTGCTCTGGATCATTGGAAGGTTTGATGCTAGGGGATGACAACAAAGAGTTCGGTGGCGAAGGGAACGGGCTGAGACCTAATTTTGCTCCACTCAGTGACGCATCCTTTGGACGAGCTTTCGTGTCTTGGGTCGCCGATAGAGGAATGGATCGTGTAGTACTCCGCTCTTTCTCCTTGACGTTCAAACCCCCACCATACAGATCCACCAACTCGTGCACTGAGCTTTGCCTTCCTTTGTGACCTTTCTTCTTGGAGGATGCCCCGGCCGCTGACCGCAAGATACCAAAAGCCTCCTCAGGACCTTCATCCTCGCTGGAGACGGATCTGGTGCTATGTGGCTTGCCAGAGGTAAGCAGAGAAGTCGGACTTTGTCGTACTGGTTGCACCTCGTTAGCTTCAGCATCAATAGGAGGAAAGGACCGAGCAAAGCGAGATAGGGTCGGAGAGATTTGCACCTCTGAAGACAAAGGTAAATATAGGGATGCTCCTGTAATTACAGGAGCATGACCTTGCTGTGCAATGACCCCATCCTGTATTGCAAAGCTATTACTTTGAATCAATGATGCCCTTTTACTAGGTGAATCTCGCAGAACAGGCATCTCGTTAGAGTTGGCAGTATGGTACGAGGTCGAAGGACCATCATCTCCAGTTAGCCAATCCTTGGTCTTTGCGGGACCTGTTGGATGGGACGATAGTGGCAACGAATTACTAGATGCATTTGTTGCATTGGAGAGATTGGCTTGTTTCACTGATATAGAGCTTTGATGCTTTCGTGTTGAACTTGGCCGAGGAGACGTCTTCGCTTCAGGCGTCGTTTGTAGTCCCTCTAAGAATTTTTCCTTGGTGTTTGAGGGCCTTACATCGGTTTTGACACCTTTGACATCACTATTGGCCTCCGGGAAATCCTGCATAGTGACACCCGTCACCTGGTCAGATTCCGTACCTTTCCGCGCATGGTAGCCGCGAGCATATAGTTCAGGCTTTAAGAGGCCAATATCAGAGTTGATGTTGTATCTAGTTAGTACTGTCGATTTTTCTGGCCTAGGTGAATTGTTGATTGCTGTAGGCAGATCAGGAGGAAAGCTCGCATCCAGCTCCTCCAGCGATGGGAACCTGGTTTCTGGTGAGACGCCCTCAAGGGGAGAAGGGCTAGTCCTTTTCGAAATAGGAGTTTGTGTTGGTTTTAGAGCCATCCCCTGAAGGTTAGATGACAATGAGGAAATAGAAGAAGGATATAACGAAGGGGTTGTTTGTCGAGGAGAGGGGGTAGGATGTGGAACTCCGCTACCTGACCTATCAGGAGTTGCTCGCAGGCCGCTTCTTTGCATGACAGCCAGTCCTGTGCGTAATTTCCTGGCTTCCGCGAGGGTGGGTGCAGGTCTTTCAGTTGATAGTCCCAAGCCTAAACCATGAAATGCATCTTTGTCAAGCGGTGGTCGTAGACCAGATAACGGACTAGCCCGACTTGGAGAGGATTTCCGTGAAATGGCAGTCGCTGTTGGGCTCTTCGGGTGAGTTTTCTCCGCTCCAACAGAGTTCCATAGCTTTGAGCCAAAGTCGTCCCCGAAGCCACTCCCTGCGTCTTTCCTGCCATTCAAATTTGATTCGAGGTCCTCAACATTCCAGCCATCAAGTAACGATTTGTTACCATCCCGATTGTCGTTCGTAGCCGTC
This sequence comes from Calocybe gambosa, assembly GCA_900068965.1. Classification (NCBI taxonomy): domain Eukaryota; kingdom Fungi; phylum Basidiomycota; class Agaricomycetes; order Agaricales; family Lyophyllaceae; genus Calocybe; species Calocybe gambosa. The sequence continues at coordinate 70,286 of CEMU01568314.1, forward strand.
GATGTTGAGCTCTCTAAAACAAATTTGTGATCTGACCACACGTCTATTTTGCCACGCTTTGATATCTGATCATCCAAATCCTCAGGGCTTGAACCTGAGCCTGGCGATTCCGAACCGTTGGCTGCTGATTCCTTGGCCGTTGGTCTTCCTCGACGCATTGGTTGGACGACATAAAGACTAGAAGGAGTTTGAGAGCCAGATCTTTTCGGTTCCAGTGGGTGCGTCTGTTCTCTTAAGGGTGCGATGGCTTCCATAACCTTCTCACGCGCCTGGACACCTGGACTCTTGGAAGGTGACACTGACATGGGCACCCTATGCTGCGGGGGAACGCTTACGCGTTCTGAATGACTAGGTGAAGACGGCTGGATATGGATTTGTTGTCGTGGGGAGAGTGGCTGCGGCACAGGAATGGCATATTTAAAGCGCGACTTTGTTCCTCGCAAACGATGAACGTGTGACAACACCTCAAATACAGAAGGGCGTCGCACACCATGCTCTTGTAGCATCGAAGCTGCAAACCGGAGGGGTGTCACCGATATTCCTTCACAGCTGTAAAAGGTAATACGTACCAATTAGTTGATTCATCTGTAAAGAGTAAACAGGATATGGCGGAATCCTATACTGAACATTGAGAATAGCTAGCTGCCCGTGTTCTTCAAAAGGCGTGGTATAGTAGCATAGCTTATATAGCAAAACGCCAAGAGCCCAGACGTCACTTTTCTCGTCTACTGGCCTCCTTGAAAAGAGATCAACCATTTCAGGTGCTCTATATTGCAGAGTCGTATGACGATTCAAGTCAGCTTCTAGAGCGCGTATTTCTTCTATCGTTGTAGGCGGTCGAGAGACCGAAGTCGCAGAGCCGAAGTCACAAAGTTTGTATGAAGTAGCCGATGACTGTAGGATGTTCTCCACTTTCAAATCGCGGTGAAGTAGCACTGGTCGGAGGTTATGCATGCAGGCAACACCCTCACAGACATCTACAAATATCTGCAGTATTTCGGCTTCGGTAAGCCGCTCTCGAAGGCGTCGGTTCATCATGTCAATGATTCCGCCACCTGAAAACCATCAGTCGTCGAGTAGCATCCCAGGAAAAAGGATTGACCAGGGCAGAACTCCATTAGAATAAACACCTCGAACGTGCCATTAGATAACTTATGCCACGCAGCGTCAATGAGATGTACGATGTTTGGATGACCTTTGAGAAGCCTCTGTCGAATATAGAAGTGAGTCCTTTATTCTATCAGCCATGGTAGTTACACACCATGACATCGACCTCTTTTTTGACCTCTTTGAGCATTGCCTCATTAGCGACCGCGATCCGCTTAAGAACGTGATGAGTAGTATTATACACGGGTGTTGGAGTCCTGACGAGATATACGTGCGCAAAGCCACCTAATTACGTCAAACATTGACGATATGTTCTTAAAGTGTGCTTAGGCATACTTGCCTTGAGAAAGATAGCGTTCAACTTGAACATTGTACTTGTTAACGGTGATAGTCTGGCCTGGCGCTAGCGTTCCCTTGTTCTGAGAGTGGGCATGGTGGGCCTGTTGACTGGCCATTTATTGGGGCTGCTAAAAGATTGAGGTGTGCGCTGTGCAAGTTGAGGCTGGCTTATTGCGGACGGCTGACAGGGCACGTGACCTAGATCGAGATGGCCAAATTTAGAAGTGAACTGATATATTTATAGCCCTAGGCGCCTGATTCATCTATCTCCTCCTCACAATGTCTGAAATCTTCCACCATATGAACCATGGGTTCGATCCCGTACCATTTTCTAGACCACAAACGCCTGGAACTCACGCAAATCCAAAAATTGGATTTGTTGGCTTGGGGACCATGGGCTTTTTGATGGCCAGAAATCTCGCAAATTATCATTCGTCTAAAGAACATCCGCCGCTGCTTGTCTGGAATAGGTCCGTAGAGAAGTCAGAAAAGCTTTTGAATACGGTTGGCAAGGATAAGGTTCGAGTTGCTCGGAACCTGGAAGAGATCGCATCGGAATGCAACATTGTCATCACCAGCCTTGCCAACGACGCCGCTGTTAAATCGGTTTTCGACGGATTCATGGATGCATTCAAGGCAAGTTTTCCCAATTACCACTTTAAGAAAATATAAAATGATACGCCTGCTGCTACAGCGCGCGCCACCTACTCAATACAAGATCCTAGTTGAAACGAGCACCGTCGGTACACCTACATGCGTATGCATACAGTGATCTGACGTCATTTTCTTAGGTCTATCCGACATTAGCGGGTATGAAGTTATTTATCCTCTAACACGTTCTAGTCATACATCTTTCTACTCTTAGGAGAGCTCGATGCACTCGTATCAACCGTACCCCATCTGCATCTAATTACTTGCCCGGTAATCGGAAGTCCCGCTGTTGCAGAGAGGGCAGAACTTCTTATCATCATGAGCGGTGACTACCGTTCTAAGAAAGAAGCCGCATACAACCTTGTACCAGCTATGGGCAAGAGGATCTTTGATTTAGGTGAGAATCTTGAAAAAGGTGCGTGGCTTGTTATATCCTATTATACTGGTTTGACCAATGGATTCAGCACCCACCTTCAAACTTCTGGGAAATTCCATGATATTAGGAACACTGGAGGTTATGTCTGAAGCATACACGTTAGCGGAGAAGTCAGGGATCAATTCGGAGGATGTACACGAGTTGGTAAAAGGTGGCGTGCTTTGACATGTGGGTTTCAACATAGATAGTTATATTTATTGTTTAGAGCTTCTCCCAGGTGCGGGGTGTGTGTTCAGTCGTCCAACTCCAGGTCTATGTGACGCTCATCTTGTTCTATAGAACGGTCAGGTATTCCAATAAAATCTCCGAAAGCAAGTTCGACGGATCGGCCGGTTTTGGAGTTGATGGTGGTATTAAGGACGCGTCGTTTGTTTCCTGTTCGCGCGTTCTTGCGCGACTATATTGACGCTTTCTACTTTTGTAGACATATTCGACGCTTGACTTCTGAAGTCAACTCACCAATGCCCACAATCGACATTGCTCACCAACATCTCCTCACTGCTCGAGCTATCCACCATAAATTGCAACAGGAGGGCGTGGAGACATACGAAACCTTGGACTGGAGTGCGATTGTTGCTGGCACAAGGGTTGCTGCTGGACTTGACGGCTTCGGAGCTAGGGTGTGATTTCTAGCGTTATCAAATTGTAGCCTACGCTCATAATTTCCTGCTCATAGCACAACAACGTTGACCGCGAAGACTAAACGGCAGCTTTTGGCATCTAAGTTTGAACAGTATAGATGCATTAATATGTTCTCGTGATCACCATAAAATATGCCACCGAGTATAGTATATCTCGATAAAAACAGGGTCATTTGTTTTATAGGCCAAGATCCCTGCGATATTGGATGAAAGCGACTAGGTTGTCAAAGACTTCCTCAGCCCGACGTCTAAGATCTCTCCCGCTTTCCTTACGCTTGTCGATTCCTTTAATAGTTTTTCTCACACCCTCGACACTAGAGGCTAGCTTATCCAAATATTTTCCTTGCCGGAAGTTAATATCGTAAGGCGCTCCTTCGTCAGAATATATATCGATAAGAGCTGAGACAACCTGAATGAGAGGTTCAGTTCCTGGCTGAGCTGACCCTACATAGGGGGGAAGCATTGAGAGCAGATATTGCGAAATCAGCTAATTTTATAGGTATCAAACAAAGTCGGATAACGACAAGGCAGGGATGTTCTCACCTTGTTGTCGCCAATAGACTGACGGTATTGGGCAAGACATTCTAGGGAACCTATACATTTAATTCGTACGTGCTCGTCGCTAGTACTGTCACATAATTGCATCAACAGTTTGCATTGGTCTTCACGGGGGGCCTGGATATATGGACGAACGCGTAGACTCTTTAGCGCGGTGTAAGCAAGAAAGGGCTCACCAAAAATCCTTTCCATAACTTTCCAACCCCCCAAAGAACACCAACAGCGGTGTGCCATATTTCTTGTCTTGCCTGTTGCCCTAATCCTGCATCTGTCCCGACAACTCCAAGGACCATCCAGACCTCATCCCAGATCCTCTGTCCTGCGTCACGGTCTGATGCTATGCTGGGGTTTAGTGTGCTCGAGAGTGAGAGGAACAAGTTATTGAGACATTCTAGTGCATTGATGTGTATTGCGCTGAGAACAGTGGTTATTGGAGGGTATGGTGAGGGCACTGCTAGCGGCGGAAATGACAGGGTGGTGGGATAAGTGAGGGCGAGTAGTGGTGCGACCAATGTAGGTAATGAAGGAATAAAATTTGCATCTCCTTTCAAAGTGTTTTCCTCCATATCGAATTCTGTCTCGGCCATAACCAGGTCTGGGAACAGGACTTAGAAAAGATGGTCAGTAGACCCAAATTGAATAAACTACCATTGTCTCCCTCAGTAAAGCCATCTGCGGCTTTATCCAGCGTGTCGTCTTTTGGATCAGGGAGAGTGGCACACGCGCCTGTCAGTACCTCCAGAGCCAATCGCGTCATTCGCAGATCAGCTTCCAGCCGCTCAAGTTCTAACTCTTCCTCGGGTTTGTGATCTGATTTTGGGTGATGCCTTGGAAGTGATTTTTCAATTTTGGGAGAAGCAACCTGGAAAGTAGCTGTAGTATCGAGCTCAGTTCTACATAATATCGAGGGAAACTTGCTTGTCGTGATAGGAGCTCCAGCGTCGCATTCGACACATCATGCAGTGATGTAGAAGCAATGATGGGCTGAACAAGAGGGATGATTATGTCTTTATCAAGCTCTGTAGTTGTTATAGTAGTCGGATGCGATATAGGCAAAATGTTTCGCAATACGCCTATGGGATTGAAAAGTGTCAGTTAAAGCAATAACCAACTCACGTATGTTCACCTGAGCAAAGAACTTTGAGCATGGTTGACTGACGATCCAGTTCGCTGGCTTTGCCATTAGAAAATTGTGCGGAACGGACAACGTCCAGTAGACATGAAACATGATCGGCGTTCTGTCTTATTTCAGATATGATGGGCTCGTTATCGTCTGTCAAAACGTATAAACATTGTGCTGAGCTCCCTCTAGTCAATAAATCGACGAATATATCAAAGTTTGATTTATATACCCGCTGCTGTCACTGGTGCGGGAGGTATCCTGTCTCGTGCAGCAAGAAAAGACATGAGAAATGGAGTAGGTTGCATCCGGTTGATGGTGTTAAGAGCTTTATTGGACGTTTCCCTACAAAAGTGAAAGATCGAACAAGACGTTTCAACATTTCAAGCTCACGAGAGACACCACAAGATAGTGATAACGTTGTCTGCAAAGTCGTAGACGAGATTTTGGGCATTTTCTGGGGGAGAGCTCATAGGTTCTAAGTATTGAGATAACGCGTTGGATATCTGACTGAAACGTCAGACTGAACTTGCAATAAACATTCTGAGCGGTTTACCTTAAAAATAAATGCTCTCAAGGGAACGAGGATATCCTTATTGTACATTTCTGCACATATATCGTACCCACCGTCGATGCACAAGTTGCTTTAATCCATCAGCACCAGATACAGTTTGACATGATGTTGCAGTCATTACCGGAGAGATCCAGTAGCTTCAACTATGACCTCTTCCTCACTATCTGTCAATCTTTTGATTAGTGCGCCTACAATGTTCTTCCCTTGAAGCAATCGACGGGTAGATGGATCGTTTTGTATCAGATTTGAAACAGCTACGCAAGCCCATTTCCGTTCTACAGAATCTGCATTTTCTATCTAGAGCAAACTTGAGTGCGATAGAGATTATGTGGCCAATATAATAGAGAACCTTCTGCAAGATGGGAAGAATAGCGTCCGTTTTCAATGAAGTTGAGGATGCTGATGCGAGGCCTCGAGGAAGATGAGAGTCTGGTACCCTCATAGGATTATGTCTTCGCATTGCGCGCTTTTTCTGCGATTTCCCCATGGAAGGATGATTTGGTGTGCTTGTCCCATCGTAACTTTTGGAGGCGTCTGCGTCTTGAAAAAATAATAATCAACACGTGACCAATAGGATGGATTAGATTATAGTGTATTATGTTTTCTGGTTGGTTTAATCTCAATGTCGATAGCCAGAATATTTACACAGCTAGTCGTAAACTAAGGTTGATAACTTGGAGGAGTCCCGTCCCTTGCGATAGGTCCGTGAACTGGTGGAATGGAGGATTCTGCAATAGAATCTTGTAACGGAGAGTACGAGTCCGTGTGGTTTGTATGTACCGTATCCTGATCCTGGTTTTCGAGACGCTCGGCAAACTTCTCACCATCGTGAGGCTCCGAAGTGCTTATTGCTTCCCAGTTGTGGGTCTGACCGAGATCGTATGGGCTGGCGTAGTACGAAGCTTCCATCTCCGGAAGAGGAGGTGCGGAGGGGACAAATCCTGGCACGTTCAGTGGACAGTGCGGCCCTTCCTCAAATGGCGGTGCAGACGGGCCGGGATCAGTTTCAGCTGGTGCATCCTCCTCAAAAGCGTAATCGTAGAATGAAGACGCTGCCATCTTCCCTTTCGAGGGAGGTGGAGGGAACAGGGGGGCGGGAGATGGTGGTCTCGAGGTATGCCCAGACGGATGCACGTTTGAACTCGAATGACCATGTGATTCTTCGCCGAAGTCTTCTAACTCTTCATCTTGCCATATCGGAACGGACACGTTAAATATCGTAGAATCGCCATGAGACGCCATGGTATCATCGGGGGGCGGTGCGCTGGCGAGGTCGGCTAACCGAGCAAGAAGACTCTTGTCGTCAGTAGCAACGTGAGCTACGTGAGCCGGTTGAGAAGGCAAGTTTTCAGAGTTTCCAGCGGTATCGGATGACTGTACGTATGATGTGGGTGAATACAATGAGCCCTGTGGGGATGGAGGCGGCCTATCGCCTCCTTTGTCAGTCCGCTGACATTCTAAAGAGGTACATGTCATTGGGACCGTGACACGTAAATGATAAGCTGGAGGTGAGGGGGCCCTTGGTAAGAAGGGAGACACAGGGGCTTGACGAGAACAAGATCGCTCTGGAGAAGGAGAGCTTGCGACCTGCACGTTTGAAGCAGTAAGAGATGTAGTCGAGGATTGACGAGATGCCGTCGGCGACGATGCATATATTTGCGAAATAGTCTGCGTAGCTTCAATCCTGTCCAACGAAGCGCTAGAATTTTGAGGGCTGTTTATTCTTGTGGATAATGATGCCCTCTTCCCTCTGCGCTGGCGAGCGGTATACCTTGCGTTTGCTTTCCACCGTGCGGTCGCTCTGGCCCATAGCTTCTGCTTCACTTTGAAATCTCTTTCCGCTATCAATATGGACGCCCTAGTAGCATTCTCATCAGACCCACGACGTTGTCGCCGAACTTTCATTTCGATGTCTTTCTGTTGTTTCCGTTTTCGACGTCTACTTTTACGCCAGAATAAACAACCAATGATGAGGAAACATATGAGGAATGCAAGCACGAGGGAAAGGGTGAGAATGAGCGTAGTTCGGCCCTCACTGCCTGACAGGAGCTTCCAGCCTGGTGGAAGATTGTCGTGTATGTTGAAATCAGCCGTGGAAGTTGGAGTGGATTGAGGGTTGGAGGGCGAAGGAGGGCCTCGAGCCTCGTCGTCTACAGAAGCAACGGACGTTGTGGAATCACGGCACGACTATATACAATTGAGGAAAGACGATGAAAGACAATAAATGTACGCACGAAGCAGACTGTCGACCCATATAACGTATATGTTTCAACTCTGCGCCATCGGCCATTATCATCCATTTCAAATTTATCAGGTACATGTCTTGTGCTGCCTGTATTTTTCTTGGTTGATCGCGGGGAACGAGGAACTTTGGAGGGTGTTGCAGTGCCACGTGAGCGAGCACTTTGCGAATTTCGAGCAGAAGGATGTGGCACGTCGAGTGAAGGACATAAAAAAGAGGGAGGTGTGGGGCTGCCGTAGGTGGTTGAGGCAGATATTGTCGCGAGAAGTGAGAGGATGGCAGGGGATGGGCTTAAAGACAATAGAGGCCTCCGGCCACGACGAGGCGGGGACTGATGAAGGTTGATATTTTCCGACCTTGGTTGCGACGGAGAGCGAGTCGAGCAGCCAGCAAAACCAGCGGATATTGGCTTGGCCATGATTATGGACCAAAGGTCTAAGGACGCCAAGCAAGTCTTCCCCCCACCTTGATTTCCGAATCCGAAACAGTGGCAGCTGTTCAATTGATCGCTGACCAAAAGGGCTGGGCGTGGCCGCAGAATCGGATGTAGATAACGATGAGGAGGGGTGTTTTGGGCACCGTCAACGACAGCGAGGAAGGAGGTTGAGCGATGGGAGATATCAGGGGACTTGACTTGGGAATTGTTTTTGACACAAGCTCCGACCAACTAAACTAATCTTAGCAAGCATAAATAAATAAATAAAATAATCTATTATTAGCTAATTATGTAATTATTCCAATAGATATCTAATATCTTTTCGCCGCTTTTCCTCCTGCTTGTGTGCCTGTTCCAGCAGCTTCTGCTCCTCATCTCTATCCCACGTACGCCATGCGACATCCTCTGTCCCGCTTTCATACGACAACTTATACGACGGTAGCCCTACCCTGATTTTTACACGCTGCACAAACGGGGCTGTGCTTTCCTCCATTTGAACACACCTATAAATAGATCAGCATCACAATCACGAGAGCATTCAGCCGATATTGACCCTTGGACTCGCCTTTTGAGAAAGACAGGCCCGCCTTGCCTCCCCACTGGTGCCCATTCTGTGGGATAGTGCATAATATAGCTGTTAACGTATCCTCGCCATCGACTTCTTGCTTTCCTGTCTGTTTCCACGCTGGGATCTTCATGACCAACTAGGTAAATACGTAAGGAGTTGATTTCCCGGACCTGTAATAGGTTCCGGCGTAAGTAAGGCTGGATCCAAAAGTCTGATACTAGAACCTGTACCCATTGAAGCCTGTATAAATGATCATCCTGTCCGACATGTCGTTCTGCTTCTCGACGATACCTGATAATATCCTGGCTGGTAAAAATCTCGGCACTTTGCGTGCTTTGTAGCATTTTCCACAGCTCTTGACATCTGCTGTCAGAGAGAATCGTCTGGACCTAAAATTACATCTTCACTAAACCTAGTAAACCTTATTTGTTTGCTCCAACCTTACCTGTTTTACAAGTGCAGTGATGACCTTATCCAATGTGAACAACTGATAAGCCTAATAATAGCCGGCTAAAATTAGCTACTGCTGATCTAAAAATTGACACCACTCCCACCTTGTTGCCGAAAAACCACCTCATGTGCTCTTCAAATGTTGCCTGGTCCATGTCACCATCGAATAACTTCTCGCACGCATTTAGAAGGTACATATATACAACGTTGGAGTTGACGTTTGCGACTCGGTCGCCCAATGCATCGATCGTCTGCTCAAGGACCGCAGAGGGACCATTTGATTCATCTAGACCGAGCTCGACAGCCACTCGGTTTGCAAGGAGCGAGGCATGTTTTTCCGCCGCGTGACGAGCACCGATTTCCTTACACATAAGGAGACGAGAATAGAGCAGCTGATGGGAATAAGGTAAGTTTAGAATAGAATGTGACATCAAGGCAAATGTCATTGACCTGCAGTAAGCGTACCAACGTATAGAAGGTGGTGTTGGCAAAAAAGGGGCATTCCGATTCGGGAGCCTGAACTATAATATGAGTGGAGGCGTCAGTCCCGGCTTCCGTCACCCAAATATCACCGGGGTTATCATGGGTATCACCAGTGTGTGAAAGGTTTGGGGAGCGATTCTCTGGAGAGGGTGAAGCATCTCTGGACGTAGCGGGAGTAAGCTTCCCCATAAATTTTTCTTGTACAGTGCGGAGGAGTTTCTTGCGAAGGTCATTCGCAACCACCCCACCAGAGTGCACAGAATGTGTACTCCCAGCAGACCGTCGCCCGCTTCTGCTTCCATCGTGCCCGTTCAACTCCGCGCAGTGTTCTTCGTCGTGTGTACCCTCCAGCGGACCGCATGCTGCGTTAAAATCAGCCACTGGGTACATGCAGAGAAGAGGTATAAATATGCGAAGGAATTTCTCAACGCTCCTGCGTTCTTGCGAGCTATAGTGCGCCTGGGAACGGTCCAGGAACGAATAAACCATTTTAAGAGAATCCAAAAGGGTGGACGTATCGTGGAACGCGTATTCAAGCTGATGTCCGATCGAACCGCGCGCAAAGGCCGCAACGCCTTCTAGATCACATTCCTCTAGTTGCTGGTTTTTGATAGATTCTATATCCGTGACAAAATATTTTGCCGTTATGTTTTTCTTGTCGTTAGCTTTGAAATTGATCCCTTGGTGATCCAAAGACTTGTAAAAGTTCTTGGAATCGACCTCTCGCCACGTTCTGCTCCACTCTCGCTGAGCTCGTCGCCACTCCTCGTCTTTCTGTTTCAGCCGGGACAGAACGACCAAAATCGATGCGCTTGGACAATCTTGAAGAGCCTGAATAACTTCTTGTCCGCTGTCTCGACCATAGACTTTCTTGATGATTCGGTGGTATACGGATTTACTCGGCCCCCCGAAATTAGGCTTTAATTTGAAAACTGCTCGTTCTTCATGCGACATATCCTCGATACGGTTATACAGAGGTTCCAGTACAGCGATAGTTCGAGACAGGCCTTCCAGGTGCACATGATATTCAAAACGTTCTTCCTCGCTTCTATGCAAAGCTTCCTCGAAGGAATTCTTCTTGTGTGAGATAAACCCAGCCTCTTCAGAAGCCCATGTGGGATGCGAAACCCATTCATCATTAAGCACTGAACGGCAAAGCTCATCACGCCCTGAACAGGCTAGTCTTATCTCCTACAAAACGCTGGGTTATTGATTCATGAAGAAATAAGTCATCATCATGACTGACACTGTCCGGTAACCTTCGGTAACTGGGCCCCTCGCCATCATCTGCCGGTAAAGCGGACAAGGCTTCAGGGGGACCAGTTCTAATACTACCCGGCGGTCCATTTTCGACGTTCTCTTGTCTTTCGTCCCACCCAATGAGGTCCTTGAATTCAGATAAGAGGTCGCTATTGTTTAAGAATACATGAGCGCCTTCAACCAGGGTTTTGATGTCGATGATCTCTTTCGAAAACAAATTCAAGAGCTTCAAAAAGTCTTCGTACATCTCCCGGTTTTCGAGTGACTTTTTGGCCCTGTCAAAGAAGAGCAGCTTATCTGCAGGTGTGCCGGCCACGGTGCCGATGAGGATATTTGAATTTTGGGTTTGTAACGCATGTGTTCCAGCTGAAGACGCAGACTGTAAATTTGATGCCGACGATGCATGTGCGTGGATAGGCACAACTTGAGGAGAATTAGGTTGGATCAATGGCGAGAAAGTGGCTGATGCTGATGCAGAGTCTGTTTTATGGTAATGCTTCACTTTTTTGGCCTGTGAAAAGAGTCAAATAAGTAGGTTTCTACGGATGGTATGGATAGAAACTGAACGCACACGAGTAGGTGCGGCTTTGGCAGGCGGTACTGGCGTAGTTTCTTTCTCAACGACGCGCCTTTTACGTTTTGCTGGAACAGCTCCCTTTTTATTGTTCTTTTCTGCAGAGCCTGGCGGCTGAGCGTCCTGTTGAGTCCAAGCGGAGGTAGTCGAGCCAGGACCGGCTGCAGGCTGTGGCAAGATCACAGGGCCCAGGCCTGGTCCCCCAACAACCTCTGGCAGGAAGTCTTTAAACTCGGCTAAAAGATCTGGAGCGTCTTTGAACAACAGCTGTACTTGAGTGTAAACTTGAGACTAAGGTGTAAAAGGCGTGAATTAACATGTCAGCGCATATAGCTTGAATAACCCACATCTTGCAGGTGCCTTTGCTCCTTCTGATAAGTTTGAAGGATATCTAAAAATTGCTTGTATGTGTTGGTATCATCCGAGTATCGAGCTTTGATTTTGTTGAGATAGTGAATGGCATGATTAAACTCGCCCGCTGGTTGCGTCTCAATGGGGTTTTTATTGTTGTTGCTCATATTTCCAAGGACCGATGCAGCTGCATTTGTCTGGTTATTCTGATAGACTGGGGAGAAAGCTGGATCAAGTGGTTGCTGTGGTCCGAGATGGTGAAGAGAATGCGGTGTATGTGAACGCGAGGAAGGGCCAGGAACAATGGGTAGGGGGACAGCGGGAGCTCCGGTGAAGGTCGGTGTACCGACGTGTGAATGGGAAAGAGAGCTCGCTATCGTATTTTGTGTTGTCGTTCCAGAGGGGGTTGTAACCGTGATTGTATTCGGGTCGGTGGGATCTGCAGAGATATCGATTCGATAACCCATGGGCAAAAACGTGTTGAATCCTTGAATAAGATAGGGATTTCCGTGAAACAGCCGTGAAACTCGTTGAATGACGCCCGGAGTGTCGATTCTGAGAAAGAGTATTGGGTGTAGTGAGAAAAGACAGGCTTGTGACATACTCACACTTGACTTTTGAAATCCTTCATGATATCCAAAAACCGATTGTAAACCTCCGGCTTATCTTGAAACTGGACCTTCACTGCGTCCAGGTAGCTGAGAGCGTCTGTGACGTTGAGGGCTCGACCTGCTTCGGGAGACTTCTGAAGGTCTGCGGGGGGGTCAACAGCAGGAGGTCGTGGGGTCGAAGGTTTAGAAGATCTCGCTTTCATATTCGGAGTCTGTGAACGAGAAACGACAACGTCAGGGCCTGCCGAGTAAGGGAGGAGTTTAGGCGCTAGTGAGGGGCTATCCTGCATGATTTGAGGCTGAGGATTGGCCAAGGCTAGTAAACTGGTGGTCTCTGATGAAGCCGCAGGAGGTTGTTCTGAAAAATAGCTCTGCTCAGGCTGCCCAGGTGATGGGAGCGCTTGTGCAGGAGATATCATTGCCGCATCAACATCCATTAGAACTCAACAATTTTGGTGGCAGGGGACCCTGACATGAATCGTTAACGTGGGAGCCAGTCATCTTATCTGATTAGATATTATGATACAAACTAAATAATTCTATAATGTCATAAAGGTGACGGAGGACGAAGGAAAGTGTCCCGATAGTGCCTCAATTCAGGTTGTTAGCAGGATCTGAGATTTGTGGGACAGGGGGAGGCACAAAATACGGCGCCGCATACGGGTTGGTTCTTGAAATCTTCTCTCCCAAAAATTTCCTTCGACTAACGACTCTAGTATCCAAACTCAAAGAACCTAAAAGAAATTATTATATGAACCATCTACGCAAGTTGACATATGTATGACAGAGCTTACGCGGCTTAGATCTATCGCTGCTGCTTCCCTTGCAAAACATTTTCTGCTTCCGTTTGGGCTGCTGCTCTATCCTTTGCGATTGGCTTGGTGGCGGCGTCATCAGATGAGGCGAAGACACGTAATGGTAAAGCTTTGGCGGCTTGTCTGCCCACATGGTCGAAACCTTCAAACCATAACGGCCATCCTGAGATACTATAGGAACAAATACGCGTTCGGAAGGTACAGAAGATACCTTCCTTGATGAGGGCGTCGGAAATGGACCCTGGTGTACAAAGTTTATGGTTGGTCTCCGTCTTAAATATGAGGGCGGTGTGCTTCCGGTTCCTGAAAATGACAGGGAAGGTGGAGAGGACGACGATTTCATACTGCCGCAGGTTGCAGGAGTTGAAGAGCTGGTGGTACGACGTACATCGCTTGTTCCCGGCGTCGGGGCCGGTGAAGTGATAGATGTTTGAGCATCCTCCCGAACAGAAACGTGTAATGCACGTGTTCGCCGCCTTTGTGGTGTTCCAGTGGTCGGATTGGCTTGAAGAGGTGAAAACAAGAGTGTGAAAAGCACCGACAAGAGACTCTGCAGGTGGGTGTTACGTCGGCTCTAGCATGTCACAATGTGGTCGACGTGGACTCACCAAAGCAAACCCAACCAACGCAAAAACAAAGCCAGCCGCCCCAACAATAACCCGGTACATGACGAAACTCGACGATGGATCGGAGCGCACAGGCTGACAAGAACGACGAAAAGACAGGAGAGAATGGTGGGTCAAGGCTACATTGGATACAGGGTGCGGAAAAAAGGGGAAGAACCCGCAAGGCGTTTAATTATCATCCTAGAGAATGATGGGCTGATCTCGTACTGATACTAATTTCTGTTGCTATGCCGATGTGAGTTTATTGAGGATTCAAGCCGGATTCAAGCAGGTTCTTACCTGGAGCTTGTCGACCGTGCAAGGCTCGGGGCACGACGGTGGCACCATAAATGAACTTATCTCAAGGACTGTCAATGTTATTTTATTGGCTGCACCCAGCAGCTCGCACCATTCGCCCGTATGAGATCTGTATCATAGAAAGCTGAGTGCTGAGCGCTGCGCTCGCTGAGCGTACATATGTGGCTGTGCTTGCGCTTTGATGACAGTAACTGGGGCAAAAGGCGGTGCGTTGCTCCAGCACAGTCACCGCACAAGACCTGCGCTGGTCGCTACTCTCTCATCCGTTAACTTATATTTAAAAAATCAACACTTGCAAGGCTATCATGGGCTTCCTTCGTCCAGCGACCCCAGGCTTCATCGTCACTTGCGTCGCAACCGTCCTATTGGCCGTTGTATCTTTTTGCGTGCCTTTCTTCAAGTCCGTTTACTTCCTTAAAGCTTCGATATCAGTCGCCGGGACAAATAGATCCATAACATTTGGCACCTTGGGCTACTGTGTAGAGCTGCCAAGCGGTGCCAATTGTTCTAAACCAACAGTTGGATACGAACTCGGTAAGCCAATATCTTGCTTGAACCTTGCAAACATGCCCATCATTCTTTCAAGATATTAATGCTTTAGTTGGTAACAAATCCTCCATCGCAATTCCACCCGTCGTTGTCAAATGGCTGACCTACTGTCTTGTCCTACACGTTGTTGCCCTCGGGTTATCCGCAGGATCAGCCGTATTTGGTCTCCTTGCTCATATACGTGAAGTCTCCATGACTTGCTTCAGCACCTGCATCTCTGGATTTGCAGCTGTGGTCGCCCTTCTCGCGTTCATATTTGATATTGCCATTTTCTTCGCAGCCAAGGCTCGGATCAACGCCGTTGGCTCAGCAACTCTCGGAAATGCTACTTGGCTGACCCTAGCTGCCTGGCTATTACTGTTCTTCAGCGGATGTTTCTTTACTTTGGGCAGATGCTGTATCTCCAAACGCGGCCCCAGAAGTTCGAAATGGGACAAAGTTCCGAGCCCTGTCACTAATCATACACCGGCGGACCAGATGCATTTGGATGCCGTTAAAGCGGAAGCAGATAGAAAAGCAAGGCAAAAAAATGAGGTTGGACTGCCTGCGTTTCATGAGGTACTACCCCTCACAGGGCATATTGACGGCGACAAAGTGTACGTGGATGAGCCTCAACATAATGCGGCTGTTGGTGGCCCATCTTCTACTCCTGGAGGCGGTTATACAGGAGGAGGATACGTACAAGCACCACCTGGCTCTCGTGCAGTGGACGAGTATTACTCACCAACTCGCACTGACGCTCCTGCATCAACTTATCCCCCAGCGCCGCAAGCGTCACACAGTCATTCTTCTTCTGGATATGCTCAACATACCGCTCCTGTTCCTCATCGCCAACCAAGTGGCTATGCACAATCACAACACTCAAAGTCAAATTACACACCGTCCACCTACAATTATAACTACAATGCCCCACAAACATCCTCTCCCCCGCCCACCAATCAGTACTTTCCGACAGCAACTGCACAGCCATATTCTGATCCTTATAGCAACTCAGGTCGTGAATACGGCCATTATGCTGGAGGATCGTCATGTAGGTTTTCCACATCCTCACAATTTCGACGGTATAAGTAACTCACTATGCACAGATCACACTGCGATTTCTCACGATCGTCAAGCAACTAACTATTCGAATTATGATTCTTATGATGCTCCCCAGCAACCAGCGTACAATAACTACAGCGCGCCTCCTGCACAGGCACCTAGCCCCGCTAACTATTACCAGTCGCAATCTCCCCTTCAAGATGGCGTTCCTGCACCCGCACCCTCAGCGAGTTATATGCATGGTTCCTCAAACTACTATCAGGCGCCAGCTCCCCCTCAAAGCTCTCACCAGGGCGAGCGTGGCTATACCCTAGATGGCAGAGCCTATACTACAGATGGCTATGGTGCTAATATTTTGCCACCTCTTCACGAGCAAGACACTTCCTACCTTCAAAACCCAAACCCGGTATCTAGTTCAATTTCATCTCCGCCGGCTCCCATCAATACGAATACGGGCTATACTGCTCCTACCCAGACCAGTCCCGTCAAAGGCCCACGAGCAATAAATCAGCTAACAGTACGCAACGAGGATGCAGATGCACCGCCTCTGTATGAACCAGGACCTTCAAATGTCCAGGGAGCATGGGGAAAGAATCGATGAGAATTGACTGCAATGATTGACTATTTATTCAACAAAGCGCTTCGCATTTCTACTATTATTACCATACGTTTGTGGACGTTACTTTCTATTTGTCGGTACTTCGACCTCCGCGAGTGGAGTTGATAACGGACCTTGAATCAGATAATACCCCAACCTCTTGCATATCAAGCAACTTAAGCTGAAATTCCGGACGTGTAAATGACGTCTTCTGTCAGTCTTGATTGCAAGTTCATAATGAAACGCTGAGATGTCTTGGTATTATTACAGGGGAGGTCAACGTGAAATTTATTCAGTCATATTCACGCTTTGAAAGCTTGAACAGCTTCTCCAACACAACTTTAGACTCCTTTCGAAGCGCGCTATGAAAATGCTCGTTCGAGATATACTGCTCTAGATTTTGAACCGCAGCGGCCGTTGTTTGCGCGGCACTAAAATCAACATACCTAAAAGGCAATCGCGGATATTTATGAGAAGCGTAGCTGAGAGACAGAATCAGAAACAAACACACATATCGTCGAAATATCTGGCACAGGAAATGGTGAGAAGGACAGCAGAATTCAGATACTGTAGCCCACTAACGACGCAGCTGTGACCTTGACAGTGTTTTTAGACAGTTGTTCAAGATCATAAAGCAATGGCCAATCTTTGTATTCTGCTAGGAGTTGCGCAGCGCCCTTCAACGGTCGGAGGTTTGAGTAATCGTCAAACATATCTGGGAAAACCTGAGAAAGTATATAAATCACAAAGCGCGGATATTGAAAAAGTTTCTACCATCTCCCCAATAAAGTATACAGGGCTTTCCTGACTGTCCTGCTTCATGTGATGCCACGAATGCTGAGGAAAATCCTTGAGAATGTGTTCCCCAGACCAGTTAGCCGCGTGTCTTCTTGGGATATAGATGATGGCGGATTAAATCGCATTGAAAGATTTTACCCCTGACAATAGATGGGCTCATGAAGTATGGCATAGAGCGGATTACCGTCCAATGTTTGCTGGTGTTGGATCTTTTGAAGGGTGCTGTAAGACAGCTTGCTAAATAACAATAGATCATTCGCAGCCCGGAACACGATCTCTAGACATATCTTCAGAGCATTAATCGTTACGAGGGCATGGAGCATACGATGTACAGAGTCGATGCCATCTTGCCTGGGTGATTAGCCCATAGCACTGGAGATTAATTCAATTGTTTACTTTGCATTCCAAAATTGATTCCTAGCTGTAGGAAACGATTAGGAGTCAGGATACCACCGTTGGGCAATTGCGCCGCGTTCGTTTCCAGGTATGCAAGAATTTCACGGACCTAGAACTCACGTGTGAGAGAACCAATAATGCAGAATGATGCATACCCGTTTGATATCAGCAGGATATTTCTTGTAGTAGATTGCATTGCGGTTAAGAATATTTCCTACTCGTAATTTCAACCTCTGTCTCTCACAAGAAGGATCTCATCTACTTTCTATGTTCCGGAATGCAGGGTCTGGCGAATTCACGAGAGGCGGTAGCCCAGCAGTGATGAAAACCTCCTTGAGTCCAGCAGAAAAGAATGACAAGTACGTCAAGGCACAAAAGCCGCCAAAGCTTTGACCAAGAATTGTCCATTTTTTCGCGTCCTCGTCTGGGAGGGAGTCAAGAAGTATGTTTCGGATAACTTCACAATCTCTGACTAGTACATGATACATCGAAACATATTCAGTGGTGACCTCGGAATACGCACCTATATTATCCGCACGGAAATGTTTCAAATACTCGAATATCTCTTGATCTGTCTTATTTAGGGCGACGTCGGCAGAAAATGGTGTACTCAGTCCTGTTCCTCGAGGGTCGAGCCACAGGGTCTACACATAGTAAGACGTAAGAATAAAAGTGAAAGGCTGCATTTTAGGACCTGGTAGCCGTGGTCATGTATCTTGGTCATGCCCTATAAGAGGATGTTGTCCTTGGCGAAGTGCAACACTTACAATGGTGGCTATAGTGAGATAACCCTCAATATCGACTTCAAAGCCTGGTCCTCCTGGGCTAAGGTTAAAGTCCTGAGACTAGAATGTCAATGAGTGTAACTCCACCCTGTAGGTAAACAACTTGGTTTATTGGTCAAAAGATGTTGAGCTGAAAGAGGTCTAGTAATCAACCACCAGACACGCTTACGATAGGGTAATTTGGCTTCGTCTTCTGGCGTTTTTACTTTATCCGCGGGAACCAAGTTGCGAGCAAAAACCTGGATCTTTTGTCCATTCGGGTCACCATAGTCCAACGGGAGGTCAAAAAATCTCTCGATGACCTTTAAGGACGCTTGAGAGGCACGTTTCGGTTTAAAAAAAACAAGTCATTGCTGATAGGACTTGCCACTCAAAGCATATGTTTCGGTTCTCTGTTCATTCATCAAAAGGCAAGCAGCGTAGTCGTTGGTACGTGGGACAAGATAGTATTACTCGGTTATGTAACGCAACCACCGATTTTTGTAGACAACCTCATTACCAAAAAGAAAACGTGCGTTGGCCCAAGAATTGCTAACAAAAATCTTGGACGAGCAGCTACAGCTCATCCTTCAACTCTCTACTATTCATATTATTACGAGCTGGAGGTTTGTCTGCAAGGAGCATAGAGAGGAAATCTGCCACGAGATCCGCGGCAGCAATGCCCGTAATCTCCGCTAAGTGGTCGAGCTCGGTCAGAAACTCGTGCATAAGTAAATGAAGAATATGGTGCGCACCATTGTCGTAAGCTGGAGAAACTTCTACGATGTCAGCACCGCTATGGGGCAAATTAAGAATTTCATCATTTCTAAAAGGCAGGCAGACAGCTCACACAAAATTCAATCCTGCAAGTCCTCTAATAATGCGTTTCATTTCTCTGATGGTCCAACCTCCAGGCTCGGGGGTCCCAGCTATACGGTTAGCATTTTCCACAAGACAAAGAAGGTGAAGGCAGCATCTTACTAGCAGGAGCCAGACCAGGGTCTTATCGAGTATATAGATTAGATGGAATGGAGGTTTGCACGACGTGGTCGACGCACCGATTACGTCGATGTCAAGACTGACAAGAATAAGTTAAGTAACTCCAAAAAATACGTCGCGCAGAAATGTTTGCCTGAGATATACTGGTGTGTCCTTAACACGATGTCTTATCCTACGGATGACCTCGGGAATTCCAAGGTTATCAATGTCGTCAGTAGTTAACAGTTCAAAACCGACACTCTTGTCGATTTCTAGGTCTGCCAACCCCTGTAATGCTTTGAACAACTAGTTCTAGTTATCTTCGCAGATATGCCACGCTTACCTCGAATTTGCAACGGATTCCTGCATGAATACTGTTGTTTGATATCAATCCCTGTTCTTGAGCAAGATAGAAGAAAGTCCCATGTGTAAGACGAGATTGTTCGGTAGTTTGATCAGGGTATCGATCTCCTGGTTTCCAAGTGTCCTACAAGGTGTCCAGTTAGACGAGCAATGAACTTTTTCGGGCTACAAACCACATGTGCATCGAAGTGGATGACAGAGATTGGACCGTAGACCTTGTAAAGCGAGCGCAGAATGGGCAATACCTAAAACAGACTTGGCGATTAGAGTGGATGTCGTTGACTTCTGAAGGACGCCTCACGATTGTATGATCTCCTCCGAGACTAAAGGAAAAGCGTGTGAGTCTACCGTAGTAATGCAAGCTGTGTTTTCGTATCTAACCTTACGACTCGTGGGTGTGCCATTCCATTTTTCTGTGATTTTCCGGCGGGAACCCGATCGAGGAGGGTCGAGTATGCCACCTCTATCTGATCCATAGCAAGGGAATTATCGAAGGGAGTCACAGGGACCTGCCAGAACTTAGAAATACAGTGATAACCTGGTATAGTAGGCCAACCAACTTACGTCTCCGCAGTCTATGATTTTTGCCCCCTGTCTGTACGGGCTACTTCCCCAAGCGATGGTATAACCTGCTGTGTCGCGCAGCCGCCTACTCCCTGAACGGATAGCATGTGGGCCGAAGCGCGCACTATCGTCTACATCAAGTTTACATGCGGATGAAGGTGTTAAACAAACATACCCCGGCCTGTAGGTCACACCTGTGTCGAACGGCATCCCTAGAATCGCAATATCAAAAGGAACATTCTCATTTTCCAAGCAGCGACTGTATGGCAGGTGAGCAAAGGATAAAGGTCCCGAGAACGGTTGATCGCGTTGTGGACCATATTTCGATGTCCACTTTGGCGTCTTTTGATCAGTCAACAGTGTTTGGTGACTGGAAACAATAGACACTAATGAAAGGGCCAACGCAGTCGATTTCTTCATTGCTTGGAAGGATATGAATCAGAAAATTCGGCTAATTAAGCTTACTTAAAAGTACAGTACAATGTGCATTGTCATTATTGTCATGTGCCGCCGGTCTTCTTGTCAACTCTTCGCAAAGACGTTACTTGCCACTGTCTGCGCCTCTTCGCTTTATCCCCAAGGTACTTGTCCTTCGCCTCTTTGTTGGCAACTGCAATCATTCTGACCTTTCTCTCGGAATTAGGGGAGTCATCAACCTCTGCTTCCTCAGTACGGTCCTCCTCCAGGACTTCATTCTCGTCCAAGTCGATAGAGCCAGTAAACACCTCGTCTGGTGTAGCTCTGGGCGCCTCGCTTCGACCTGAAATGAACGATAAGGGGGTAGAGATCGCAGAAGAGAAGAAGGCAGCAGCATCGTCAATAATAGTTTTCGGTTTGCGGAGCGGAATTGATGTCAATAGGTAAGTGTTATTCCGCCAAGTGTCTGTACGTTCTTCAGGCGGTGGATACGCCGGATCGCTCTGGAAATGGATTGATATTTCCCCGCTACTGGTAGAATATAAAAATGAAGGAAGCGGGTGCGCGTAGGCATTGGGAAAGGGTTGTGAGAAAGGTCGCCTATGCCGCAGTACTAACTTGTCGCCTCCAAATCACAGTCAGTATAGTGCATTATGTCACCTCCATGTTTGCATTACCTTCTATGTCCACTGCATGCCCTGATGACCTTGAGCACAAAGTCCCCGATGTGTCAATGAAGAAAACCTTGACGGTGAGGTCAGTATTCTAGACCCAAATACACTCATGCAACGAGGAACCTGGTTATTAGACTCTGGTCTCCTTCGAGCTGACAAGTATATGTATCAGAACTATGTTACCTTTAGCAACGCTAGACATACTTTCGACGAGGGATGTCTCAGTTTCTGGCCAGAGAATGATCTCCGTCCCATCCTCCATACTATCCCCAGTCACGTCCAATAATCGATTGGTTGCCGTGTTGCGCACAACAAAATAACCAGCGGGAAAGCCGTGAGTATGGATTTCTGCGTCTGCAGTCATGTATGTGATAAGCGAAGGTTAGATCAGGTAACAGCACAGCATATTCAAGTTAGAAAACATTTGAAGAACAATGTTTTAGGGGTACAATAGTGCTACAGTACTTCGCTTACTCCTCGTCATCGACGTCAAGGTATGTCCCTGGAAGTTGGCGCAGTGCTCGCTGTTGTAGCGTAGTTCGCCGTTCGTTTAACCGCTGGGAGCGCCGTAACGTAGAAGTGTCCTCCCGTTCTTGTTCCTCCTTCTCAGCCCAATCCTCAAGCACACCACGCATTTTCATCAAGCCCTTCCATTCATGTCTTGCAACAATGCTACCACTCTGATTACTGTGCCACCCAGCGCTCAGAACAACAGGTTCCTCAACATAAAGTCAGTGCTGACTGTCAATGAGGAAGCCAAAATGAATTTACCCGAGAATGCCAACTGACATCTCGCACACACACGCTCGAGCGTCGGGGTTTATGTGGGGGAAGTTCAGGCTCAGAAGGATGGAAGGACATGGGCAACGTCTTTGTACAGTCCAGGACTTGTACGACTGTTCCGTCAAGCGACCAGATCTGATTCAAGTCCGTAAAAAATCCGGACATGAAAATATCAAACATACATGCACTCGTCCATCGGCTGATCCAGAGTACAAGTAACGAGCTCCTGTTGTTTCCATTGGGCTAAAGTGGCAACGGATCAGCGTACGCATTACTGTATGACCATAATAGGTCATGACGCTGCAGTCTAGGGGATGGGCTTTATGCCTTGGCCCTGGATAAGGAGGATATCTATTGTGAGATCAGCTAAAAAATCAGGCATGTATTCTATACATACCGATAATCGAAGTCTCGCACTCCATAATCTTTCTTCTCTCTGGCATCATATTCTTGGCTGGTGCGCATCTTTCGAAGGTCCCATAGTCGCATGGCCTGGTCCTTGCCATTTGATATGATGTAGCGGCCATCACCTTTCGCAGAAACATACGTGATGCCTTCCGTATGGCCAATAAGAACACCTGAAGGTTTTCTGGAGGCACCTAGTGATCGACGATCCCTACAGGGTATGTATGAGATAATGGCTAGGCGACGAGTAAGTCTTCACATACCAGATTTTGATGAATGTATCATCGGAAGCACTCACAAGCACGTTCCCAGAGGAAGTATCGGCCCAACAACAGCTGTTCACATCATCACCATGGGCTTCTATCTTGACTGTTCTGCGATTGGCAAGAAGGTCGTATACTATGTACTGTGGGGTGGGTAGTCGGTCAAAAAAGTGATAGACTAAAATTACCAAATAAGTTTCCGCTCCCTCCTGCAACCACTTCATTTCCATCGGCCGAGAAACGGCAGCTCCATATACCAAAACTTTCTCCATAGCCCCCGATGTTTGAAGAACGTGTAGGGTCAGAAAATGAGATTGGTACTTGGGTCTGAGAATCATCAAGGACATTTGTCATGTATACTGTCGGCGTCTATGAAAATTGGCGTTATGAAAAGTAAGTCACGAGCTATAGGGTCGCTCACTATTGAAGAGTAGATCATCCTACACGAGTTAGATGAGCTATGTGTGTATTGCAGGCAGTATCACTATCACTGACCTCTCATTATCTGGGGAGAGGTTAGCGTCTGTTATTGTCCATCTTCCAGCGTGGCCTTGGACAGACTTCCTGAGTTGCATAGAGCTTTGAAAACTAGTACCTGAACGAGACGCGCTCCGAGGGCCAGGTGTCACGAGAGGAGCAGTGGTATCAAAGACATGAAGGCGGAAGTCTGCATCAAATAAGATTTTTATACAAGTAGATGTTCGTCAAAAAATGTCACCTTGAGAGCAAGTGTAATAAAAGGATGAATCTAAGCGGAGGTTATTGTTTTTAAATTAGGTAAGTTCTAAAAACAGCCGACCTGCGGAGTATTGCCCTGTATAGATATTGGCATCATGAATAGAAACAGCTGTGCCATTGGAATTTGGTACAAGATCCTAAAAATAGGGTTAATGACTTGCAGACCTGTTAGTAAAAAGCAAGCCTACACTGGCGTAGTCCTCTTTATAAATTACTGGCTGAGGTTTTTGAGCACGAGTAAGGACTCGTTTTGCAAGGTTGGCATCGTTGCGCCGCGATCGTAATTGATTCGCCAGTCTGCCGAAATCTCCATTGTTAAGTAGCTCGGTGCCTGCCGGCTGTGGCTCTGTAACCTTTGGACCTGCCCAAGCAACATTGGATGTAGAACGGAAAGAGTGGTAGTATCCGTCGTCTTCATCTTCTTCGTCCGTCCCGGCATCCTCTTCATCGAGTGAGACGCTAACACGACCTCTAGAACGAGCACTTATATATCTCGCGAAGCCTTGAAGATTCATCCCAGAGAGTCTGACAGTGTTGCCATCGTTTCGCACCACCTGGGGAGCACCGCCCGACTGCAAGGCAAACAAAGCTGTGGGATGCAACGTCCAGATGCGTTTCGACTGTGGGTATCTATGGATGCTTACTACTCAATATCTCCTGTATTGATGAGGCATTGTCGGGGGATTCACTACGATGCTGATGACCATCATCTTCACCGTCCCAGTTGTTCTGCATGATGGTGTGTGAAGGACAAAGCCGAAGCTGTTACTGTCCATCTGAATCGGCACGGGGTTAACTTACTAACTTGCGAATGATAAGCCGGTTTTGGCGATCATGTAAACTTGTACAAACATCGGCTGCTTCTCCTGCTCGACTTTGTGTCATTAAATGACTGCCGCGATGGATCACACTCTCCGTATAACGGCGGACGAGGTGAATTGCCTCATATATGCATACCTACTTGATTCTGGTAATTTGGTCTTTCGCATACTTTCCGTTGTTCCTCTCTCTCACATCAATAACTTATCAGGATTCACACATTCTGCATTTGCAATAAAGATGGAGGGCCAGCTCGACCGCTCACCGAACGCCTCGAAACACATACCACGCGGGGAGCTGATTGAACTTCTTGGAAAATCTTTGCTGTATATTGAGGTTGAATCACATTGGAAAGGTGACGTGCTCACGAGTAACTGCAAAAGCGGTTTCTCACTCCTTGAGCCCCACGTCTGCTCAACCGAGTCACCTGCGGAAAGACCCACCCAAACTATTTTATCACCAAGTGTGTATGATGGTGTTTCAAAAGAGCCAATGTTGAATGGTATATCTGCCGATGCAACTTCCAAGCGCAAAGAGTCTCCAACCACTGTGCAGACAGAAGGTCCCATAGAGAAACGCGCAAAGAGAGACCCGGAGGACATGGAAGTGGACGGCTCGGCAGAGTGTATGCTTTGATCTTTATTCTTCGAAATTGATCTCCAGCTACATGCGTATCTTAGCCATGAAGGGTAAAAGTACACCGTCGGATCTTACCAGAGTAATGAACATGTCACCCGAACCAACATCCAAGAGGTCTGCAAAACCCAAATACCGCTCACAGGGACCTGGCGATGATGTGACTAATCCGAACGCGATCCTTCTTCTTCCAGGCCATAAGACAGAAGTATGTAATATACCTTCCATCCAGCTCTTTCTATAGTGTTGACTTTTCCAGGTGTTTGTCTGTGCATTCAATCCTGTTAAGCATGGTATATTGGCATCTGGGTAAGCATTGACCCACCGTTGATTGCCTGTTGACTAAACTAAACAATTCCGTACAGGTCTAAAGATGCTACTGTGAATATGTGGGACTTGCCAAACCCTTCAGAAAGCGCAGAAACTCCTGCTCAGCCGGTGTTCCCGACCGTCGTAGATTTTGTTGTCAAAGCTGAACAAGGAGACCTCACATCACTCCACTGGAATGTTGACGGAACACTTCTAGCTATCGGCTCGTATGACTCTGTGCTTCGATTATGTACCCCAACCGGTTCCTTGTATTTCTCGAGCCCACAACATCAAGCAGGTGTCTTGCTATTACTAACCTATTCGTTTTACTTATATGAGCTCTGCAACCATAAAGGGACCTGTTTTCTCTGTACGATTTTCTAGGTCCGGGAGGTGGCTGCTCACTGCGAGTCTGGACAATACGTTTTGCGTGTGGGATGTCAACGAAAAACGTCTACATAAACAATTCCGTTGTCATACTGGTGCGCGGATATTCACCTTTCTAGGATATGATATGAATTTTTTGACTTGTTACCAGATTGTTGTTTGGATGCGGACTGGCTAGACGATGAAACCTTTGCGACATGTGGCGCTGACCAAATCATTTTCGTAATGCGTGTAAATGAGTCACAACCCCTCAAGAAGCTAGTGTACGTCCTGTCCCGGAGCATGCTATGGCTCCTCTAATGCACTTCCATTTAGGGGACATACTGACGAAATCAATCAAGTCAAATGTAACCCTTCAGGATCGCGGGTAGCGTCATGCTCGGACGATATGACTGCGCGAGTTTGGAATTTAAGCAACCTTGACAGTGTTGCTATACCGGGACTTACCGCTTCCGATGCTGTTGTCGTCCTCCAGGGGCACAAGCACTCAGTTAGTACAATCTGCTGGTGTCCTGACCAGACCCTCGGGCCTCATCCACTCATCGCAACGTATGTTCAAGTCCTTTCCCTAGTAACATTCATAGAGAAGTTGCCTAGGTCATCTTTTGACGCGACGGCTCGTCTATGGGATTCAGTGACGGGCGAGTGCCTAAAAGTATTTATGGATCACAAGCGTCCCGTCTATACTGTTTCATTTAGCCCCAATGGACATTTTGTAGGGACAGGCGGTGGCGATGGCTGGTTTTACGTCTTCAGCGCTTTGGTAGGTCATCACTGACACGTCTTTATGCATTGAACTTACTTGAACAGTCATATGAAAAACGGTGGTCTTGGTATGCTGGGGCAGAAAGGCCTGGTGTCTTTGAAATCACTTGGCAAATGACGGATGATATCAATCGGATTGCATTGGCGCTAGAGTGTAGGCAGGTCGCGGTGATAGACGCGTCTAAAATTCCAGCATTGCAGGATGATACACCACCACGCCGGACAGGCACGAAGGCAATGTATGCGGTGTAAGAATAGGGACTAGGCTGTAAATTATAGTTGTGTTGATTGATGACGTACGTCTTCATTCGGCTTGCTTAACAATTATATAATCCGTAATTTCTTTTTCTCTTGTAAACCCGCCATGCTGAGTACACTCCGTCCGCTGCTTCAAACAACTTCGCTCCAGATTTCTGCACGTCGAACGCTGCCATTTTCACCAAGAACATACAGCAATTTATTTCCCAAACAACGACATCCTCTCCTTTCAAGTAGTCAGACTAGATGGCCAAAGACGTTCTTCAAGTCATCTAAATCGTACATGACTGAGCCTGTTGTGCAACAAGCTCAGGGCTTTTCGTGGAGGCGTTTTGCAACTACAGCTGTATATGGCTTTCTCTATTCCTTACACCGAGCCCTCTCAACTAACGTTTGACTCGTAGGCAGGAGTAGCTGGTGCGGTCATCGTGATTGAGGGTGTTTTCAATCGCGATACCCGAGAGTCTCTTTCTATCGGAGAAAAGGCATTGCTAAACAGTAGCTTCCAGTATACGGGTGCCGGCTTAGCTTTGACTGCAATTGCTGCTCGTTCAATGTTCAGGTCTGGCTTCGCGTTCAGAATTATGGCTGCCAATCCCTGTGCGTAATCAGGTTTCTTGTGCTTGAGCTCTGTGACATATGGCTGTGGTTTTAGGGGTTGTTCTTGGAGTGAGTCTTGTGGGAGGTATTGGTTCCATGATGGGTGTGTTTTACACTCCCCCAGAGAAGACCGTCCAGAAGCACTTGTTCTGGCTGGTTTGTGCACCGCTCTTGTAGCCTTTTGTTTGGGGGTAACTGATCGAAACCGTTATAGGCATTCAATGGCTTCCAAGCTGCTACTCTAAGCCCCTTATTCTTCCTCAACCCCGCAGTTCTCTCGCGGGCGGCGCTTTACACTTGCGGGGTAGTTGGCTCGCTTTCGTACGTTGGCGCTACAGCAAAGTAAGTGCGTCTTTTATTCTTGCGGTCCGATACTAATGCGACACATCCGACAGAAATGACAAATACTTAAACTTGGGTGGACCTCTTCTTGCTGGTATAACTGTTGTCGCCTTGAGTTCCCTTGCCCCGATGGCTCTACCACTAGGCATGCGTGGCCTCGCTGTCTCAGAGGCTATATCCCTGTATGGCGGATTGGCGGTCTTTGGTGGTTTCGTCCTGTATGAGTAAGTATCGACTTTTCTTTACGGCAAGCTACGCTAAAAACATGCTTCAGTACGCAAAAGATCCTTCAACACGCTCGCGCTGCAGAGCAAGGACTGATGAAAGCTGATCCTATGACCGAGTCCATAAGTCTACAATTGGACATGGTCAACATTTTGTGAGCCATTTCTTGCGTGCACATTTTTGAAGACATTGATCAAGTTTGCAGCATTCGCCTCGTTCAGATTCTTGCTTTGAATCAAAAAAAGAAGTAATGACCTTGATTTGCACATAAATATCTATCTATGATCATGTCATCCTGTAGCTTAATCACACTCGACTTTACTAATGTAGCCTCCACTCAGCAATTATGTATACGAAAAAACACAATGTAAATCTAGTTATTAAACAGTTGCAGTCTTGCCCAAACCTGCTAGTATTTTCACGAATCCACTAGGGTCGATAATATCTGTTCCTCCATATGTCACTTTCTTTCCAGTCCGATTCGCCCACTCCTCCAGGTTGCCGTACTCCACATACCCAGCCCCGCCGACCATGAATACCATGCCTTCAGCAAAAGCCATTCGTTTCCCTTTAGCGACACCGCTACCACCTGCGGCTCCGGTAAGTCCTGTTGGTGCATGTCGAGGTACTCGCGGATCAAAGAAAATGTAATCGTCAGTCTCCGCAAGAGACTGGTTAGAAGCAGATGATGAGTCCATTAAAGCTTCAACAAGGCGGGTGACGGGAAGAAGTTTGTTGGTGGGCAAAAAGTTTTTTACGCCAGATATAAGATTTTCCAACGCACGTCCTTGGAGACGATCCGTAAGCTAGAAAAATCCCAAATCCAAAGGAGGTAAAACATTAGCATTTTCCTTTCCTGCTCTTTTTGACTTTAGCCCCGCACCTTGTTGCCCAAAGCACTGAACCCTTTGAACAATTCTCCGCCTTGTCCAGCAACGCTGCCCAAATTGGGTGTTTGATACCCACTTGCAGAGCTCGATGACGCCGTCATACGAGAAATCTCTCTCGACCGCCGGACATAATCAAATGCTGTAGTATCTGCTTCTGCAGATTTCAACTCCTTTTCGAGCTCATTGACGTCCTCTCGCGTGATGGTGTTGTCCGGTGAAGAGAGGTAAAAGACAAGCACGAGACGCAGCTTATCGAGGGGTGTGAATTCGCCGTCGGACCGAGGAGCACGAAGCATTTCGAGAATGGAATTTACAGTCTATAGGGAATGCCATTAATGGGCCAACACCCGGAAACATTGTTTTGGGAATGAACCTGTTTGTTGATCGCTTCCTCCGTACTAAATAGTTCATCCAGACCACGCGACTTGATATGCTCCAAGAGCGCACTAGCAATATTCATGTGTGTGTCAAGCGTCGCCTTGCGTGCTGTCAATTCTGGGAGCTGGGTGATAGCTGTTTTGAGGTGTGCTGCATTAGTTGACAAATCCCTAGATGGGTAGGAGTTCAAGTAGGTATTCTTATGGTAAAAGAACACCTCACAGTTGCGAAATATCATTTACATTGCTTACACCCGTGCTCCTAGTAATTTCAGCAGCATCTTGTTTATACTTGTTCAGCTCTGAATCTATCTCTTCCGCTACCTGAGGGAAGGGATTTGCTGCGTTGCGCGCCCAGAAGAAGTCTTTCGAATCGAGATCGTACTCCTTCTTAGGATGTTCTTTTGATGCCACAGTGACACGGTTAAGCTTGATCTCAAGGCAGTCTGAGACAAGAGCTTGATAGGTCCAGCCATGAGATAGGACGGAGACAAAATCCACATTACGATCGAGAATGAGGAGAACTGGGCAAATAAACCTGTTAGAACTGCAAAGTGTTATTGAATGAGAGATCATACGGGGGCGTTGAAGGCTGGCTAAGCCAGTAGTGTCCGTTGCAAAAAGGGTAGAGGCCGAAGAAGTGGATCGCGAGGCTGTGAGAATAGCATCACGAATTTTGGTGTCTAATTTTTTGGCTATCATCTCAGCAGCATTGCCTCGTGGAGCACGAATGAAGGGGACCTGTCCTGTCGAGAAACTGTAGCTTAGCTGCAGTGGAACGATTGAAAATTGGTATCACACGAACCCATAGTTACTACAGCGCTGAACAATCCATTTGTTACACGTTCGACTTCCTCCTCGATTTGTTGATCGGTGGAAGATGTTGAGTTAAGGATGGTGTAGGTGGAAAACGTGGGGGCTGGTTCTGGTGGCGTAGTATCAGAAGTACTTGGTCGCGGAGTTGGCGGTAAAAGCGAAAAAAGCGACGGCGACGGCGCAATGAATGAAAGATATTGGTCTAGGATCTAATCAGAGGTATGTATCAGATGTAGATCTAAAAAGGGTAAAATATCGATCTACCTGTTGTATAAGCTCACCGGTCCCATCTTGTGCAGCTGAGGCTGCTAGTTCCTCTAATAGGCCGCGTGGCAAAGGCTCGACAAAGTTAATGTAGAACGATTCATATAGACCTTTTTGAAGATCTTCCGCGATTCGTCGGATGTTCTGCAAGGTGGGAGAAACAAAATAAACGGCAGGAACGTCGGGTAAAGGTGGTCTTAATGAATGCAATTGGCTAAAAGTTGGGAAAATTAAATGGTATATTACTAGGAGTCGGAGGTAAAGACATACACGTGAAGGGTGACCCCCACATCGCGAAGGTCCTGGACACGTAAAACCGTTGCCAAAACATCTTTGGTTTGCTGGTCGAGGATGAGTATTTTCCAAATGGGGGGGCCAGCAGGTAAAGGATTTTTTGTGTTTAGCGCTTGCTTTCCGATGTTAGTCGGCTCTGGAGGACTATTTAGGTTTAGCATTGTGAGGATTGCCTCTGTCTGGGCATTCTGAAGCGTTGTGGGTGTTGCATTGGCCTAGAATACCCGTTCAAGACGGCAATGAATACGAGCGAAGGAATTACGGACCTGTCTAACTGAGCTCGTCATGGCCGCAGACGATGCTCTCGATATACACGTGACGTGATCGCGTCGAGTCGTCGCAACGGGGCCTAGACCAAGACCATCAGCTACTACATAGATACTTATTATAAGGCGATGCATATATAAACCATCACACCCACAACACAAGCATTTTCACGCGAAAAACTACTGTTAATCGTAAGTCCTCGCATGGATAGCTAGTTTTTAACATGTCATATCATTAATAGTCCACAGGGTACACCACCAATGGGTTGCGTTTCTAGCAAGCAGCACCGTGAGGATCCGGAAAAGCAGTTGTCTTCACAAAAACACCCAAAGTCAATAACATTTGGCACCAAGAACGCGACTCCATCGCAAGTGCCATCGCCTGCTGTCTCCCCCAGCGAAGCTGCTCCTCCATGGTTAAGCGGCCATACGAAAGTCGTCATCAGAGATGGAACTGTTCAGAAATTGTGATGTGGAGCCAGACGGACTCGCATACAGTATAATATTGCTGCTCTCATGTACCTCTGCATATGCTCCATACAAATATTCAGCGTAGTGTGGAGCTGGTTCTCTGGGAAACGGAAACAATGTCACTATATTACTCCACAAGTGAACTGTAAGCTTGTTTTCAACCTTTTTCCATGTAGGTTTGTATCCTTGTATTAAATGTTCGCTTCTAACTCGCCTGTCAGTGGACCGTCGGCAACGTTGAAAGTTCTAAATCAACCGAATTGCCAAATTTGGCAGTTATTTTTTTGTGGTTGC
>CEMU01568314.1:101776-113310 GCA_900068965.1 Calocybe gambosa
GCGCATCGACTGGTCTTTTCTTGCTGTTACTCAGCTTATACCCTGCCCACCGTGGCTCCCTTTTAACGACATTCTACGACTCATACCATGTCTATTCCACGACAAATTACCTACGTGATAAAGCAGCCGAGAAATCTACACAACGAATGGTGGTCATCAACACCTGCTCCAACAGATTTTACTTCTGCGATACCTGGACCAAGTTCAACCCCCACACCAGCTTCAAATACTATTACCCAATCTCCAAATCAGCCTCAAACACCACCCATCTCTGGTGGCAGCTCCCCATCTGATGGAGTCGTGACCACCAGTACGATCCCAGTTACCACCGTTACGCAGCCTACAACCACTTTCACGTCCTTTTCGGAATTGAGTATCACCCATGTATCCAGTGCCAGCTCAACTACAAGCACAGGGTCCTTATCCAGCTCAGGCCCGTCGTCTACATCCACTGCTTCAGCAGCTTTCAGTTCCGAGTCCTCCTCAAGTTCACCTGCAGTCAATTCTCATCAACTGTGCATTGGCAATGGCCTTGATTCTTCCTCAGAAGGTATATTGGCATCCCTCATCTTACCTAGCGCGA
The DNA here is from genome assembly GCA_900068965.1 of Calocybe gambosa. Lineage (NCBI taxonomy): Eukaryota > Fungi > Basidiomycota > Agaricomycetes > Agaricales > Lyophyllaceae > Calocybe > Calocybe gambosa. The sequence continues at coordinate 102,360 of CEMU01568314.1, forward strand.
TCGGTCTTATCCTCTGGGTGTGTAACTCCCGTGTGAGCTTCTCTCGTTGCATTCACATGCTTCTTTGTTATCGCTAGGTACTCTTTGCTATCGTCCGACCACGCTTTAGACAGATATACGCGTTGAGGGAATGGTTCCTCCAGCAAGAGTACGTGCACACGGCAATATCTTTGTAGTCACTTACGTTATCACCTCCAGTCTTCGCCCTAAACCTCTAGGATCGAGCTTCTTTGCGTTCCTCTTCCCCCACGTACCACTGATACCTTCCTTGCCCTCTGATGTATCCGCCGCAGGCCGCTCGGCCGTCAAAGACGCAGAGATGTTTCCATCCGACGAACAACTCAGTCAGCGCGCACTCTGGATTAGCTTTCTAATTGTGTTGGGCTGGTCAGTCCTCGGCCTTGCAGCTGCATTACCCCTCTACCTTGTTTCGACGCCTTGCCTAGCAGAAAGTGGCCCTACTGCTGTTTTTGGAGGCGCATATTCTACCCTCCAGGACCTCAGTCTTCTTCGACTTCTCCGGTTGTTTGATAATGGAAGCATTTCTTCCTCCAATCTAATTAAGATTCAAGCTCGTGCGGCCGGGGACCCTCAAAATGCACGCGTACGCATCATCGTGCTCACTCTTTTAGCTCTTTTGCTCGGATTGCTGCCCCCGCTCTGGAAAGTTATAAACGAGTTTAACAAGCTTGTCCAATATAGAAAGGATTTTACAGAAGTGAAATGCGAGGGCAAAGAGTTAGGCTGGTTGAGCGCGACTAAAGCACCAGGATTTGTGGGTTGGGGTGAACAAAGGCTGAAAGATTTCATCGTGAGAACCGGACTGAGTTACTCGCTGGGGTCGCGGAACGGTAAGAATGGCGCAAATAGTACTCGGTACCGAAATGGAGAGCGCAGAACCCGAACAGAAGAGAGGCAGCCGCTAACGAGTGAAGAAGAAGCAAATTTGGAGGTGGACATACAAGGCTTGTTCTCTATTGGGTGGGTTGTGTTAGCCTCCAATTTGACTGACTTCGCTGAACTTTCCTTGGTGCAGTGATACCCATACCCTAGCTCTTTTAATCGATCAACGCGACGAAATCTTGGAAAACCTAGAGATCGCTGAGACGCGGTATATTAGCTCTTTTCGAGTCACAACGCCAGACCCTTCAATAGCCGACTTTGAGCCACCAGCGCCCGCAGACCCTAACCGCCCTTACATCAGTCGCCCTCTTCCGCTGGGACAAAATTCCACTCGAGTTCGTAATCTCTCCTTAATAATCTGTCATTTATAGTTCATATATACACTTCAGAGAACTCGCCGAGGTCGACGCCGCCATGTCAACCCTGCTTATGCTGCGTCATCCCTAGCGCCAACCTCCTTCGTAGCACCGTCCCATTACTATAAACTACGCACCGTTCGAGGTGTGAGCGGTGGTCGCTTTGATTCTGGGACACCCAGCCTCACAGAAAGCATCCACTCCCGCATAACTGGAAGTCGCTTCCTCGAAGTAAACCGTAACTCTACATACGGGCGTTTGGCATTAGGGAGTCATGTCGTCATGGATAAAACAGGCCAGCTTGGGCCCGGGGAGTCCTCATCAGCCCAAGACGGAGGATTTAGACTTTCAACAATCCCAGACCCAAGAAGGTTCGGTCCAAATTATGCAATGGATGATTCTGTGATCGACGAGGTAGATGAGCTTGGGATCTTGGAAGGCCGGGAACACGAATACAACTCCTTAGGTGGTGAAGCCTGGGTAGATCTCAGCAAGGAAGCACCGCCCAATGTGCAAAGTGAACCAAACGGCACTCCTGGTCCGTCGACGTTCAGAAGAAGGCCAAAGAAGGAGCCCATATCATCTGCCCGGCGGGAAACCTTTCCACTTCGGAACGGTCCCGGTAGCCCTGAGACCGTGCAACCTCCACATCTCCGTCTACAGCCGTCACAGCCCTTTGTACGACCTCTTGAGGGTATCGACTTTGACGACCTTGGACAAGTATACGCAGACATCACGCTGTGGCGCTCAAAGCTCAAAATCATCAATGCGGAGATTGCGGAAGTACAGAAGGAGAGCTATAAAGACATCGCTGATGGTGCGAGGATCAAGGGATGGCTGATGGTCGGGCGTGGACTGAAGTATATACGTGGCATTCAGTTGATCGAAGGCAGAGCAAAAGAGGACATCCGTTGGGATGTGCTGCAGAATGAAAGAAGTCCAATGGATGCGTTGGTGTTTTGGGCTATTGTGGTGATCGTGGTGATCCTACTTGCCGTAGGTCGTAAGTAATCCCTGTACGTTCTATCATTTTTGTTGAAATTCTCTTCAAGTTGCTGCTGCCTCTGGCTTGTCTTTAGCGACAGCGCCTGACGTCTCACATTACCTCATATTCCTGAATCCTCTACTGAGCGCTGGTCGCCTACCAGCCGGGATTGCGACTGTCCTGGCACCAGCCGTTGCCGCAACACTGTTTGTTACTATTGCACTCTACCTTGTCCACTGTAAAGCCCGTTTCTCGATGCTATTGAATGCGTACTCATTATCTTCCAGGGGTAGCGCACATCCAAGGTTCTGTTTCTGTTTCTGGAGGCCAACTCTTTGTCTTCAGGATTACATTCTATATATTGACCTCAGTTGCTGTCCTCTGGCTGACCACTATTGGCGCGTTATTATTCTCCTTCCATGCCTTCTCCACAAGTTCTGACAGAGCACAATCTGTTGCCAATGGTGCTATTTATATGAGCGTTTTGGCACTTTCAATCATATTCAATGTTGCAATCATTTTTCCCGCTTTACTTATGCTTCAGCCTTATCGCCTATGGAATACCTTGCGGAACGAACGCCATGCTGTTACCCCCCGACAACGCTTCAGAGGTACGTCAAATTGCACAACCGTTTCGCAGATGTTGAGCGAGTTTTACATCCTCGTAGCGGTATACCCACGAGAATATCGTCCCTCATTTGCTACTGCTACTTGTATCCTCGCTATCATTTTTGCATCCATATTCTCCTTGATATTCCCACTTATTGGACCCGCTGTTACTATTCTGCTTTTCTTGACATTAATTGGTACGTGAACATGTTCTGAAGAGACATTCAGCGATTCACGGCGATAAACAGCTCATCGGTATCTCATTGGATATGTTTATGGTCGGACACACTCACAAACTGGTGGACTTTTACAAATCTGGCTAATGAAGCGCTTTGGCACACTTTTGTCATTCCAACCCATCCTTTTGGGGCTCATCTTTTTGAGCCGACGGTTTTGGATAGAAGGTGGCATACTCACGGGCGCCGGAGTTGCGGTTATTATATTTATTGAAGGATACACCAGCATCAAGCTAAGAAGCACTAAACGAAGTTCTCTGAGTGCCATCACCCGGGACTCACTGAACACATTTGAGACCAGTGCATGGAATACTAGTCGAACTGTTGACGATGAAGGTACTAGTGGCGGGAGCAATAACAATGGCCGCGATCTACGTTTTCGAGGATCAATGGCGTCGGTGCTGGAAATGATGAGCTTGACATTGGCGGTTATGCCATCAAATGGGGATCATCGCGGACCCGTCCCGTTAAGTAAGATAATTGTTACGTTCTCGTAGGCCTTATTTTTTCAATTGTTTTCTTTTAGAAACCGAAACGCTAGATGACCTTACGGCAACTGAGCGAGCAGCGCGGACGCATCCTGATGCCCCGCCGCACCTGCCACCTTTGCCTTTTGCGGAGCACGCAGAGGAAATGGCAGGGATATTGTATGCTCCCGAGCTAATAGCGCCACCACCGATCATCTGGCTACCGAATGATACCTCGGGAGTTGCGCGGTCTGAAGCTGTTGACCTGCAAAAATATCATGACTTGGAAGTCACGCTTGATGTTCGGACCAAGGATGGGGTTGACGCACTAAGATTGCGTGTTTCGCGATGAAGAAAAGAAACGGGACCTTGTGACTTTTGTGTAAGAACATTGTAGAGTCTAGACCGATATGACCATTTGGGAACATTGCAGAGTCTAGACCGCGAAAGACCGTCATGACGACGTTGTGATCAAAAGAAGCAGGTTGAGCTGACGTCATAAGCTATTGCAAAACTGCAAATCGTATGCTCTCCCAAGGGGGGAGCCCGTTTGTGTCTTTATCTGCGCCGCATTATAACAACCCGGACGACATGGGAGAAGGGTTGATCGATGTCCATGATTCGATTTTATCCATCCATCCATACTGTCGATCCGTTATCATCGCACCGGCATCGTTTTATTTATCTTATTTTTTATATTTTATATTTTCCATCAGTAGCCCTTGTTAGAATAGAGCAAATCTAAAGCATGCGGACCCCACATCTCATTGTATAGGGCGGAGCTATGTGTGATCGGTATAAATACAAGCCTCGGAATCGGCAAACCAAATTCACCCCCATTTTGTCGTTCACACATCTGGAGACTCATACACGTCGCACTCCAGTTAGTCGTTGTTTCCCGCTCCTTTTAGTCCATGTCTTCCAACGCCACTGCCAATAATCCCGAATTAACGGTCGATCCTTATGTCGCATACTCCCGCACCATATACGACTACACCCTCATCCTCTGGCAGGAAGCCAAACGCACGACAGACGAGCACTCCCTTCTTGTCCCTACCGTAACTTCTTTTGAAGAGAAGAACAAAGGCTCTAATCTAAAGTCTCCTACCAAAGCCCAGCCTCGAGCTACCAACAAACAGACACCCACCGATTTATGATGTTAGTCCCACCATGATTCTAGCCTATGCTATGTTTACTAAGCCCATCCTACTGAACTTTTCCAGTCCCCCTCGAAATTCCGAGTCTGTGCATTTCGGCTACCAATGATATCGATAAACCCTCTCTAATCAATGACTCTGCACGCAGGTGACGGTGTAATTTATGACCACGAACAAAAGACCAAAAAAAAAAAAAAAACATGCTTTCGAGCTCTCTCCTTGTATAACTAGTCACCTGCTTTCCTACAGCACCACCAACGATGATATGTGGCCCAAACTTCCGACTCCCAAATATAATTACGAGCCTATAGGCTAGACGTCACTCATTCGTAAGGATTTCTGCTTTGTTCACAAAGATTGCTGTGCGTTATGGTGTAGAAATTTGCCAGAGTCTAAGCACTTGGGCCCGATCACTGAATGTATGCGGTTTGCTTACAAAGATGCTGCCCCAACCCTCACTATAGCACTCCCAAAGTCTCGCGTCTGCATAAGTCTGTCATCACGAAACCCCATGGGCCAGATGTCACATTTTGGATAAGCTGCCAAATTCTTCTTGACGTGAGTAGTATAGATGGTTTCATTAATGCCCTTTCGCATGTTCCATTTCCCTTTCGAGGCTTACTTTCTTTCGGCTGCCCAAAGCCATGCGGCCATTAGTTGACCTCGTTCGATTTCCCACAAGGCTCTCTTGTCAGAAATATCATATACATCTACCCTGATGTCGAGCTTAGCTTGGCCCATGGCGCGTTGGTACATCTTAACAGCTGCCTGGCAAGCTGTGACAGTAGTCGCAAGCTCTATTCAACCCTCAAACTTTACTGCTCCTGGCGTATTCCCTACTTCGGTCTTCTCGAAATACTACAACAGCCCGACTGCTACTTCGGTCCAGGTTCAGCCTATCGTGTCAGACCCGGTCATCGTTGCGTATACTCTGATCATTATTCCTGCCCTAATTCTGACGTTTGCAATCCATCAAAGCATGAGATATTCCCTTTCTCTTTGACGAACCCTGATACGATTCCACTCCAAAATAATGACCCTCATCCTCTGCCACCTGTTGCCTCACCTAGTAAGCTCTTCAGCCAGGGCCTGCAGCAAGTGCAGTCCATCTTGGCCAATTCTGCATTTGGTGACAACTCGTGTGCTCGCTGTCTGGCTGTCCTTGAGGTCTGGAAGTTTGTCACTCTCGCCGCACCAGAGCAGTCACCCAAATTTGGGGTCGGAATATGCGAAGCTGCCAACCTCATTCAAGATTGTAATGCTCAGTTTGGAAGGACTAACTTTGGCTCTGTTATGGCGCAGGTCATCTCGAGTATGAACGCTGGTGGGTATGACGGTCAGGTCTGTGCAATTTTTTACAATCTACCAGGAGTCCTAGGTGTTGTATGTTGACAGCTCTGTAGGCGTTTTGTCATTCATTCCTCGGGATGTGTCCGACGCCACCAACTTCACCGTTAAATTTAACTGGTTGGTTTAAAAAACCGAAGCCCAACCCACTACCCACTCGAAGAAAACCTAGCGGAAAGAGACTTAAAGTTCTTCACTTGTCAGACTTCCACCTGGACCCACGTACAGGTTCACCCTCTACTGCATATTTCTACGTCTAACCAGTTGTTTACAACAGGGTATGCGACAGGCTCCGAAGGAAACTGCACGTCAGAGTCACCCTGTTGTCGCAAAAACAACTTCAATCTGGGCAGTCCTAACGTGACCTTATTTCCTGCTCCAAGATTTGGGACCTTTTTGTGGTATGGATATCACGGTTGTCATTGATTTGAGGTTTTTACAAGGTAAAAGTGACACACCCATGGCGCTTGCTCTCTCAGCTCTCCAAGTCATCCCAGCTCTTGCGGGTACGAAAGACACCGGGTTTTCATGGACCATCTATACTGGTGACTTGGTCTCTCACGATGCAGAGAATGAACTGTCAAGGTGTGTAATCTGTGCCTGATTTAGCGCTAAAAGTATCTCAGTCTCTTTGCACAAACAGAGCATACGTCGAATATACAGAGGTGAATTCCTAAAACAAAATGACGTAGACTCTGTCGTTGTAATGTTAGTGTTCAGACAATTGTGTATGATCTATTTAGGCGTATGCTAGGCAGTGGCCCTGTCTATGCGGCCTTGGGTAACCACGACACATACAATGAGTATGGCCTCTACAAGCGTGTTTCTTGCACTTATCGAGAAACTTTTAGGGCCCAGGATGCACCTCACTCTTTGGGAGGTGTGCTTGCCAACCAATATAGCTGGAACTACGACCACGTTGCTTCTCTGTGGAGGCACGAGAACTGGCTCCCTGAGGCCGCGGTTGCCCTTACCAGAGCCCACTACGGTGCCTACATGGTCAAGCGCAGCGATGGACTCCGAGTCATTTCATTGAATACTGATATGTGTTCGTCCTCTGATATTTAAAGCATGTTGTTTTTAGGTCGCTTATTGTGCTTTTGGACATGTACAGGGTATCGGTAAGTCCAACCGGACCACCTTCTCTCAACGACCACCTGAAGCAAAGGATTCAATTCCAAGCACAAATATGTTCAATTATATCAACATGACAGACCCAGATGTATCTGGTATGCTGAGGTTCCTTACGGACGAGCTTCAGAGCGCGGAAGATGCAGGCGATCGAGGTTTGAGTTCTCACTCAACGACATGACTCTGGACTTACCAACGTCGGTATAGTCTGGATTATTGGACATGTCCTTACAGGATGGGACGGTGGTAATCCTCTGAAAAATCCGAGCAATCTCTGTAAGTGCTCTCACGATTCTTGTGCCGAAAGAAGAGAATTCATATTCCCTTTAGTTTACCAAATGTGAGAATGGAAGCTTCTAATTTCAGCACAGAACGATCTCACCAGAATAATCAAACCCAGCGTTGATCGCTTCTCGCCGCATGTGATCGCAAGTGCGTTGTTCGATGGTCCAAATTTGAACAGAATCTGATTTCGCTTAGACATCTTCTGGGGCCAGTAGGTGCAAATTGAGTCTCTTGTGGAAAATCTACTCACCTATGTGTGGAGCACGCACGAGGATCACTTCACAGTACGTGTCATGTAGGTGTTCACATGCATGAACAAGCCCTAATCAAACGCCATATACTAGATCTACTACGCGAACAATGCTACGAAAATGAGTGCGGAAACTGCGGTATCGACGGCATGGGTACGGCTCGGTCTCTGCTCTTTATTCACCCCATTGAATACAGACCACGGTAGATCGGACCGTCACTCGTTCCCATTACAAACCTAAACTCTGGATTCAGGGTTTACGAAGTCGACTCGGCGGTATATTTTTCGCATTTACCTCGCACGCCACGCTTTGCTGATGGATAATAGACCTTTGATGTTCTGGATGCACACACGTATGCGCCGCCCGCCTATCCTATTCTGTTGGATGATAATTGTTTATAAGATGGAAGAGCGACGTCAGCACCTATCCGGCCTTGGACGATCAGCTAACGTTTGGGCCGGTCTATACGTACGAGTATAATACTCGCGAAACGTATGGGAAGACAATCCAAAATTGGTCGAATGACGATCCGTTGAATGCTACGTGGTGGCATCTTGTCACAGAAGGTACCCATTCTTATCTCAAACTTGTTATACTGTACTACATGAGTAAAATTGAAGCTATGGAAGCTGATTCATCTTTGGTGACGGTAAGCCTGTACTCACTCATTGGCATCTTTGACCACCTCCATTTGTTACAAGACCTTTGATCGCCTACAAAGCAAGGGATCAGTCAAATCCAAGGCTTGCATCGGCGACTGTATCCCTGCAAGGATTTGTTATATGCGCAGCGGATCAGCTAGCATTGCGATGGAGAATTGCAAACCAGGGTTTGGTTCTACGCAGCCTTGAGGAGAAATGGATGGGTAAGAACTCTGTTTTCCTCCTTGTTCTTTGTTGTATGTATACGAAAAATGTTATTATATGAGTATGATCGATCGATCAGTGACCTCTCATACAATGGTGCCTGGTAGACATGAAAACCACGAGCTATAACATAGGATCAGGGTCACAAGCAGAGGTCAACGCCCTCGAAGGCACAATTCAACATTTAAGCAATGCCATCATCCTCTTAGAGCTCCAGATAGATTGCAAGTTCGTAACACTAGTGTCCAACTTTAAATACCCTCATCATCTCATTCATGACCGCCGCCTCCGCTTAGTAAGTCGTATCCTCTTTTAATGCCGATCGACTATGGCCACCTCCTTCCACCAGAACTTTGGCTTGAAATCATTCGATGGGCAACGGCTTCACCCAAAGAATTTGACCTCAACACAGCCTCTTACACCCCTTTCAGAATTGCTCCAATCGACGTTCCAGATGCCGCAATAAAGGTCAAAATAAATCTTACTCTCGTATGTCGGACTTGGAGGAACCTGACTGCCAAGTTCTTGTACGAGAATTTAAGGATTCACCGAGATTTTGCTGCCCTAAGAGATACTCTGGTGACCCATAAAAACTTGGGTAAACTGGTCAGTACTACTGCTTTAGCCTGTAATGCGCAACTAGAAGTATCTACCATCTTGTAGGTTCGTCGGGTGATACTACCCTACCGAAGCACAGTCACTACAACCTATCAATCTCCCCCTCCTTCATACATCGAAATCCTTAAACATTGTACAAATCTTGAGACCCTCGTCAGGCCTCGCTTGATGCTCCCAGAGCCACTTCAGTTCCACTTTGACGCCGACAAGCTGGTCTTTGAATCGCTACAACGCCTTGACTGGTGGTACCATCACGAGGCGGAGCGGTCTGGAGGAATCAACTCCCTGGCCGGTGTTCTGCAGCATACTCCCAACCTCCAATACCTCTCAGTCGGAGGAGTTGCAGGACATATCTATATCCCAGTGAAATCCACGTCTCTGGCGTTGCCCAAACTGCATACATTGCGGCTTTTTGGTGCCAACGGGCATTTTCTGCGCCAGTTGATCAGCCATTGGTCACTGCCGAATTTGAATACTGTAATCGTAGACTTTCCACTGGCTCAATTAGGCCTCTACCATGTCTGGGATACCTTCGGGACTCGACTCCGCACTGTAGAATTCGGGAAGCACGTTCGATTTAGGCTTGATGATCATATAACAGCCTGCATTCAAGGCTGCCCTAATCTCAAAGAGCTAAATTATTTTCTCTTTTACACGATGCCTCCCACCCCCGACGAAGTCTGTCGCTCATCAATCACAACTATTGGACTACACGCTGCTATTAACCAGCAGTTTCAATCTGGGCCTAACGTTTGCAGCCACATTGAGGACCATTTTGGAGTGTTAATGGGCCGCACTTTTCCTGCGCTCCAGAAAATAATTCTATATGGTGACTGGAGAGGAATTATGTCACATCCACCTCTCGCCCGCATGTGGGAAACGTTGCACGAACGTCGTTTGGCAGTAATCGTGCCAGGTCGTGACGGCTCAGGAATCTAGATTAACATCTACTTAAAGTTTGTGCATCAAGAGCCATTTTTATGTTTTTATACAGCCGGCAGGTACTTTCCTCATTCTAAATTTCTGAGCGGTTTTCAATACAATTGTTTAACTATTGTTCCTGAAAGAAAGTTTTTAACCAGTTTGCCTCCTTTTCCATTTCTGTATGGGATCGTGGACGCCTGTCCTCGTCGGCATCGACTTTTAAAGGCTCGGGAGTTGATGTACTTGAGAGTTCAGACCGTAGAGAGGTTTCACTACGGTCCAACACAGGATACACTTCATCATTGTCATCCGAGAAACGATCACCTTTCAACCGACGGGGGAGAATATGAAAATGAACATGGGGTACACTCTGACCCGCCGCCTTACCATCCTGATAGATAGAGCATAAACAGAAGATAACTATAAAAGCAAGCATGCACATACTTGGCAAGCAATTGTCAGTCCGTCTGCCCCGTAAGCGCGTTGTACGACCGATCCAACGCGACTGACGGTAGGCATAAGGGAGGATAGCTCCGTTTCTATACGAAGATCGATAAGCCAATAGTAAAATGCTGTTATAAAGGCGACCATTTAAATCGGAAAGGCGTGGAACAGGTCGCATAGGTACGACGAGAACGTCTGTAAACAGAGAGTTGAAAGGATTTACAGATCGATATAGAGAGCGTCGAACATCACCTACGCCCATGGACAATTGGCTTGAGGTTTACGATGGCATAAGAGAGACTCGAACGATAAAAAGATTGTCTAGCGACATCAAAGGTTGAAAACAAGAGAGGACTCATGAACAAAAGTCGG
>CEMU01568323.1:0-11715 GCA_900068965.1 Calocybe gambosa
TGGGGAAATAGCTCTGGGGGGATTGAACCTATGGAGGTCGGCTGTATCTGATGCTCTCGAACCCGGTCTCGAAATTCCAGATGTAAAACATTTTATCTCTGGATTCGAATGCCAGTTTGGAAACAATAGAGGAGAATACCAGAGGTGATGACCGTCAAGCTTGTTCTGAAGGAGACCACTCTCGAAGTCCCAAGTACATACTATTCCATCACCGGATCCGGACGCCAGCTTAGATCCGTCAGGTGAGGATGCTATAGAGGTGAGCCAAAGTGTGGCCTCGAACTTTGGTCTGAATCGTCCCACTTGCAACAACCCAGACGCATAGTGTCCCGTCCCTTGAATCAGATGCTAGTCTGGGTCCGTCTAATGAGATAGCTACAGTAGTTATGGTGCCCGTATGACCTACAAGCCTTGTCTGAAATACACCACCAGCAGTCCCAAGATCCTACACGCACACCGTCTTGTCTTTAGACCCAGAAGCGAGTCTTAATACATCAGGTGCAAACGCTACAGAAGTAACCCTATCTGCGTGACCCTCGACTCCAGCTTGATTTTCCATCCCGAATATGTGCTATCTTACCTACAAAACCGAATACTATTCTTGACCCATCTGGTGAAAACACTACGGACATGACTCTGTTATCATGTCCCTCGAGCTTAGTATGGATTATTCCAGTGTTAATACCCCAGATACGTATCGTCTGAGCCCAGAATGACATTAGTGTTGACCCATCAGGAGAAAACGCAACGCAGGTAACCTCATCTGTGTGGTCACCAAGCTTAGCCTGAAACGTGCTGGTCTCGATGTCCCAAATGCATAACGAAGTCAGGCTGAGGCAAGTCTGGTCCCGTCAGGTGAAAACGCTATGAAGTTAATCCCCTCTGCATGACCATCGAATTTAGTCTGAATCACACCATTGGCAATATTCCTAGATGCTAGTTGATAAAAAGGCTACGGTAGTGACCCAGTGCTCATGGCCCTCGAGTTGTGTCCGAAGCACACCAGGACAGACCTGTAGATATTGGCAAGTCTGTGGAGCCGAGAAATTCTCCAGAGGCAGCAGACTCTCTGCTAATTTGTTTTCCTACCAAAAGGGTTGCTACTGAGTATTAGAAATTCTAGGAGAAGACCGAAGAAGGTTGAGATCGATAAGAGTGACGAGACAGAACAAAGACTGAATTTAAACTTGTCATTTGTTACCAAAACGACAAACATCATGTGTGACTTTGACTAGGCATGAGTGCATGAGCCGCTAGGCTTCGGTAAATTGTCGACCGCATATCGTATCTTATTCTCTTGCTTCTTTGTCAAAGCTTCTCTTTACAGCATAATATACGATAACAACAAAAGACCATCATTACATATAGTGATACAAATTAAGCGGGACCACAACTCTAACAACACAACTGATTTAATCTTCATCACTATCCATCTCGTCACTATCGCTTTCCTCGCCCTCAGCAACCTCAATCGGGTCAAGGGCAATATCATGATCGGCACCGATATACGAATCGCAGATAACGTAAAGCTTGAGATTATGTGTGCCTTTTGGTAACGTGAATTCAAGCTTGACTGAAAGGCTTTTGGTTAGGGTGACACGCTTGATGACTAGGAGCTGTCGACTGGCTGAGTCGCCTACGACGAGCCACCAATTGGCCATCTTTTTGGAAGGATAGAAGGGAGCAATGACGGTTTGGTCCTCCACCGAGGTATCATCTTCGTCCACATCCTTGGCGAGCGCGACTTGAAGGATGATGGGGGCTCCGGCGGTGTATTCCCCTTTAACGAGCTCGTGTGTGACGTCAAGTGTGGGATAGGAGTTGACAAACGTTGCCACGTCGCGCCTTTAAGTTTCATCAGTAAAAAAGGAAGGAAAAGAGCCAGTTTGGCAGCTGGGAACTTACATTTGCAATGAAGTCATTTGGAGGAGCTCATTTCGTTTATTGTCTTCCATTTCCATCACGTCATAAACGGACTCAACGCCAGCATCCTTGCAGCGTTTAATAACCTGTTAAACCACACATTCAATATTGATTAAACGACAACCCTTGAAACAAAAGTTTAAGACTTACATCAACCTCAAAGTGAGGAATCTGTTTCAGCGGAGAATCCGTCTCCCACATGGCTTGCACACACATTTGAGAGAGGTCCATGGCACCTAAAGCGTTCAACCATGCATTGGAGGACATCACGTCCACGCATGCAGATAGGAGGTTGAGAACTTTTTCGAGGACTAGAATTTGATCAGCTGCGAGATCGGGGGGAAGTTGTAGACGTGAGAAGTGGGCTTGGAGGAGCAGGAACGTTTTGAAGTGGGGGGCTTCGAAGTCTGCCCGATCCAATTTAACAGGGACACGATCGTATATTCGGCGCAGCAGAGTCTCCTCATGGCGGCGTATTGGGATAGTCTCAAACTCAGCAGAGGAGGCAACGACTTCGAGTAGGCCTTTGAGTTTTGTGCGCTCTTTGAGTGACAACGTGTACACCTCAACAGTGACATCTAAGGAGGATTCTAGGTCAGGACGTGGAACGCACAATGGGACGAAAAACGCGGACTCACATGATATATTGTAATACGCTGCGATCATGCCGAGGTTAAGAGCGGATACGTCCATCTCATCTTCTGTAGAAGGTTTAGTATGATTTAAGTGCTTGAAGGGCTGGATACGTACCGATATTGATACATTTTGAGTTTACAAGGTCATTCAGGGTATTTTCGACGAGTTCGGATAGATGATCGGAAAGGTGTTGATGGCTGACATTGTGGAGGTTGTAGTAATTCGGATTTTGAGTCATACGCCGGTAGAAATACGTCCAGGTAAGGATGTCCTATAAAAAGCATGTTCGTGAAAGAGAATATATGGTAGGAAAAGGGGATGCTAACCATGGCATCCTGTTTATTTTCTATCGTTTTGACAGCAATTTCTGCAAGGAAATAATCATGAAGAAGATGAGTCGGTAGGTGGGACTCTATCGGAAGACCCTCAGCCAAGAATTTCTTGTAAAAATCTTTGCGAGTCTGTTGGCACATGAGTACGCAACGGCTTCGTTCGTCTTCCGTTGGCCGACATGCACGCCCCATCATTTGAAGGACCTCCATAACTGGGTAGTCGATATACCTATGTTCTTTCCCCTCATAATATTGCACCCCCATGATAATTACCATGTAGCTCGCAACAGGGAGACTCCAAGCGGTGTCCTAAACAATATGATAAGCACCTATAAGCACCTACTTTCGACTGAGTTGTAAACACCGCACCTTTGATGCCACTAGGACCTGGATGGCTCCGGACTCGAACAAACGCTGTACAATACGCTTGTCTTGCTTATCCAATGCCTCGTGGAAATAACCGATACCATGCTTGAGGCATTCCACCAGGCCAGAGTCGCGGATATGATCCAAATGAGGCTGGAGATCCTCAACCTCGATATTGAGGAATCTATCTGGTTTATCGTCAGCAAGGCAGTGTGTAAGCAAGTCATCTACAGAGAGACGGCATTGTCGACGGGATGGGACGAAGACGATGATAGGTTTCGTGGACGAGTATTCAATGATGGACAAGTACGCAGGCTTCGCCATTGTAATCATTAGAGAAGGGAAGTGGGGCGTTGTGAACGATTGAAGGTGTATGTCCATATCCAATGGGCGAGCGCTACAACCAGGTGAGATTAAGACGCGAGTTGAGCAATTTTGGAGGACATACCTGGGAGAGAAATTAAATATTGCGTGGGAGGGGGCACCCATCCATTCACCGAGGTCTCGGGCATTCGCCAAAGACACACCACAGGCCACGATACGTGTCTTGACCTCTGTTTGAGCAGAGACATATCTCGTACGAGAGACGACGACTTCGTATGTTGGACCAACTTCCCCTCCTACAAGTTGAATCTCATCTGCAATTAGAAGGCCAATATTTTGTACGTTCTTGCGTTGGCGCCATCGTCTTGAAATTACATCCCACTTTGACTCTCAATGAGTATTGATTAGTTAGGTGTGGCAAATTGACACGAACCTGTGAGGGCGTGCAAATAATGACATCGCCTTTTTCGAGTAGGCGAAGATCCGCACTTGTCTCGCCGGTCAAACTAACTATCTCTTTCCCGCCCTGCAACTTGGAAAATTTGGCGTGCCACTCCGCCACCCGTTGATCGACCATCTCCTGGTATGGTTCAATACAAACCGCCCGAGGCTGCTCACGTTTACTCCAGAGACGTAGCAAGGCAAACTCAGCACAAACAGTCTTCCCGCTTCCAGTTGGAGCCCCAATGAACACATTTTCATCGGTCGTATACAGGGCTTGGAAAACTTGGGTTTGGATCTTGTTGAATGTTTGGATGGTCGACGAATAGATCTCTTCGAATTCCTTATTATGGAGTGCGGATAGCGGCAAGGCTTGCAAGTCAAGGAGAGGTGTAGGGGGAGGAAATTTTTCTGGAAGGATAAGATGCTTGAACGAGATAGGGAGGCGTGTTTCGGCATGAAGCCAACGGTCAGAAATGATGGATATGTAGTAATTTGGAGGCACGGGCTCGAACATCGGGACGGTTATAGTTACGTTGTGTTCATCTTCGGCGTAACGCTGTCGAAGGACAAAGGTATCGTGGAAGAAGATAACTTCTCCATCTACATCCTCGACGAGAATATGGAATGTCTCTGCCATCCCATGGATTTTTTCGTCCCACCGGAAATCAGGAACTATGGAGAGATCAATATGCAGAAGGGACCGTGTTATTGGCTGAACTTGAGCTTGAAGCCTGGAAGACATGACTATTCACTTAGATATTAGAGAAACGACGAGACATACTGTAACTTGGGGAAGTTGTGGACAAGGCGATGCACAAGACGACCTGCATTAGGAATGCCGATGAGCTCTCCTATCTCCGGAGGAGTCTGCGGAAGTTCATTGGCTATCAGATTATTTTACTGATGATGTGGGCGTTACTAACCAAGTCAAAGTAACGATCCCATGGCTGAAATATTGTTGTTCAGTTGGAATCATAAGGAAAGCCAAGAAGGAACGTACAAATTGTTTCCCTTCTGCTTTGCGGACAACCTCTGGAGGAACACCTTTGAACTGACGCAAGGGTGTCATCGACCGCCACCTTTCACGTCTATATGAAAACCAGTATTTGAAAGATGAAGGTACACTTACATTCGCTTCTCAACCATTTTGCACAGGTCAAGAGCTGCCTTCGCTGGTACCGCCCAACCTCGCTTGAGGCATATCTCGAACATTGCACGCAGAATACTATATGATAATCAATCTAAGCTGAGATTTCAGCCGAAGAACGGCTTACCGTCCAGCCGATTGTTGGACAAACACCATATCGGCCACAAGAACAAAGCCTGCAATGTGAGTCAGGACAGTGCCACGGAGATGGATACTTGGTTCGTACCATCAAGTTTGAGTTGTGAAATGTATGCCTGAAGAAGGACGTTGATTTTTGCAGCAGGCTCCTCCACACTTTCTTTGACAGGGATAGGTACTCGTTCAAGCAGTTTGCCCAATTCCAACTTCTCCTGTGAATGAACAATTAAAATCACACATGCTGGTTTTTGATGACATAAGAAGACGTGCCTCTTGCCGGACCTATCGAGGCGGTCGATGAGTGTTGTTAACGAAAGAGACAACAGCACACATACCGGAAGTAATTTGAACTCGTTCGACAACGCAAAAACTCTGAACAACTCCAATGTGGACATGGTGGAGCGTAAATGCTGGTTATAGACCATCATCGAATTATAGGTCACATAGTAATACGACGCAATTCTTCCTAGCTCCAAGCTTTGGAATCTGCCAGACGAGCGTTCATACTTGAGCAATTGACATTTCTCCAGTAGAACTGCAGCTGAATGGATGATATCTGCACGCTTTTGAATCAAGCCCAAGTCGTCTTCTTGGTAATCGACTCCGACACCGTAAAGACCAGGAGATTTAAGCATCCGAACGTATCTGTCAAACATGATCAGCTTATCAGAAGCACAGTGTGAGAACCAAAAATCTGACAGATATGTGTACCCAAGCCATTGCACGGCTTCATCACGATTCCGGATTGTCCCCAACACAATTTCTGCATTAAGATTGTCAGCGAGCTTCGATACGAACTGCGATTCAATAGGAAGCTGTTGGTTTAGCAAGCTTAGGTAGTACTGTAGCTCGGAGTGATTCGTGATGATGATGCCTTCTCCATAGGTGTCGTACTGCGGCCGGCCAGCACGTCCGAGCATTTGAAGCACGTCTTGGGACGACAGTTCAACCCATCGGCCCTTTTCAGGGTTATAAATCTGAGTGCCTTTGATGATAACCGTGTGCGCGGGAAGGTTGACACCCCAAGCAAGCGTTGCCGTGCAAACCAACACCTGAACCGAACCGTCCGCAAAGAGCTCCTCTACCAGGCCACGGTCCTCTCTGGACATTCCTGCGTGATGAATAGCGAATCCGAAAGGAAGTAGATCCCGCAGATTACTGTCCTTGACATTATTGGCTTCTTCTGTGAGGATCTCGCGCACTGCGCCATCGGGCTTGACAAACTGTGTAATAGTTTCCTTCTCGATGGCCATATCGCGAAGGAACTTCGCCGTCTTGGCCGTCTCCTTCCGCGAGTGTACGAACACGAGAGTTTGATTCTTCCCGGCCTGGTCTAGTACCTTCTCGTAGCAGACTTCATTTGTGATTTGGTAGCGTTTGATGGCCTTTTTCTCTGTGATACCGATAAACTGTTGTTGTAGACCACAAGGTCTGTAGGATGCGTCGAAGTAAAATAGGCCTTTTGTTTCGTCAACCCTTAGGAACGTTGCAACATCTTGGTAGTTGGGCAAAGTCGCGGAGAGGCCGACGAGACGAACATACTCGGAAGTTTGTTCCATGCGTCTAACCGTACGAGCGATGACGCTCTCAAGAACTGGTCCGCGTTCGTCATGAAGAAGGTGAATTTCGTCGATGATAACCAGTCGAACGAGGTTGGTGTAGCTGGTATCGGTGCTCTTGCGCGTGATAACATCCCACTTCTCCGGAGTAGTGACGATGATTTGGGTTTCAGCAATCTGTTGCTTCGTCATCTGGGAGTCTCCCGTCAGCTCCCCGACCTTGACGGCGAAAACCTTAAGGCGAGCCGTAAAGTTTCCGACCATTTCCTGAACGAGGGCTTTCATCGGCGCAATGTAGACGATTTTGAATGAGTCCAAGTCGAATGTGCCTGTCTCCTCGTCACGATGCTTGGCCAACTCGTTTAAGATCGTCAGCATGGCGACATTCGTCTGTAATGACGCATCAAGAAAGCTCAACAGTCAATTAAAAAAACGTATAGTACCTTCCCAGCTCCAGTCGGGGCACAAAGAAGAATGGGCTCGTCTGTACCAAAAGCGATGGGATAAAGCTTGCTCTGAATACGGTTGAGTTTTGGTACCGTGAACGCCTCCCGTGCCCATGCAGGCATGTCGGAAACCGGAACGAGTTCACCTTCCACTGGGGGCTTCTGTTTGGGAGCAGGAACGTGTATTTCCTCGTAGCCCTTCTTTGCGCGCTTGAACGAGCCATCCGGTAGTTTGGTCTTCTTGTTCGACATCAGATGGCCGCCCTGGCTGAATGCCATACTCTCGAGATCGAGTGTCCGCTTGGGTTGGACTGTCGAACCCGGAGCAAGTGTAGCGGTTTTGGGAACTTCAGGTTTTTTGTCAACGTCCATCGCATCCTCGCGTGCCTTTGTTTGACGATCACCGCTAAGCTCGCGTAAAATCCAGCCAACACCCTTCTCTCGCATCGCTACCTCCACATTGACGCGCTCGTCTGCATCGCTTCTCAAAAGTTTGGTACACCAGACGATAACGTCACGGTTTTTGAGAAATTTGGTGGTGATATGGAAGCTTTGGTATTCGAATAATTCCATCAACTGGTTCTCACAGTCGCGCAGACTCGACTCCGATCCTAGAATAGACAAGACAGAGGCAGCCTTGTCAGCAGCGGTGACGGGGTCAGGATAGACTTCTGATATCTGCCTCTGGACCCAAAAGCCGTCGATTGAATGCGGCGAGACAATGTCTTGATCCGTTTTAGCGGCTTGGACCTGAGAGGATTTGCCTCCAATCACAATCTCGTCTTCACCCTCTTCCTCGCCTAGCGCTTCCGGCGCCTCCTCATTTTCTTCCTCGTCGTCACTTTCGTCCTTGATTTCGTAGCCCTCATCATCCTCTTCTTCTTGTTCCTCCTCGTCGAACACGACAGCAACGCCCACCTCATCATCAATTTCGGCGTCCTTCCGCTCCAGATCTGGATCCGCCATGGTTTCGTCCTCGGCATTATAGTCCGTAATTTTCTTGGCCAAGTTGAGGAATTGAGAAAACTGTTCGCCTGAAACTGGGCCAATGATATCCTCAATATCCTTCTTTTTGTCGAAATCCTTCATGTTCTCATTTTTTAGTGACTCCAGTACGGCATCAGCAGCGCTGCGAACGATGTCTTGGGCTTGATCACCGAGGGTTTTGTGAACAGAGGAAAGGATAAGTTCGTAGGCTTCACGAGTTTCAGCCGTACGTGGCCGGTACGTGAGGCCTTCTACCTCCTGGGTGGCCTCGATGATGTCGGTATAGCCGAACCCCACCTCAGTTTTCCGTTTAGCGGTTGGTTTTTCAGAAGTGTCCTGTCGTTCCGAGGCCTTTTTCTTTTTCTTGTCTACGTCTTTTGGAGCCTGATGTATGACACGCGAACCCATCTCGCGTGGGTCAATGCGACCTGCTAGCGATGTTGGCGCGCCATCAGGCTCTTTGTCTCTCCGAGGTAGAGCAGATCTATCCGTAGTCAAAACCAAGGAAGAGATGGCTCCATAGTTATAGCCAGAAAGATCTGGTTTAGCAGACATGATAAAGAAAGAAAAAAAAAGTCGACAAGCGACTTTGGTAAAGCCAAGTACAAACAAGTCAACAAAAACTTGTCTTAACTGCTTATGTAAGCCTCAGTTGAACCCTTACTGCCATGGGCACGACACAAGACGCGTCTCTCGTCAGAGACGTATACAAGTCTAGCTGGTCAGACTTTTATAATTGGGAACAGAAACACTGTCTACAGGCCATTCACTCTTTAGCGCGTTCTTTGCCACAGGAAGCTCCACTTGCTCGCAAAAAACCCTCTTCGTCGCAAACAGAACCTCAGGTACCCCTGCAATTGGAGCAGCATGAAGAGTCTTTTGTTGTTGAAGAATACAACGATCACGAAACTTCACGCGTCCTCATCCCAGCTATAACGATGGAACTACCTCGTCCATTAGATGCGTGCGGTCCTTATGAAATGTGTACTCCTATAAATCGGAGTATCAATGTCGGCGACGACTCGGAGTACATGCCATTTGTACCTATGATTGACGACCCAGAGTTTAATCACGTCTCTCACACAGAGGACTATCAGTATTTTGCATGGCAGCTCCCCAATCGCGACCCAGACGGTGATTGTTAGCCTGTTTGTTTTTTTCCTTCTATGGCTCAATTACTTTAGTGGAGGCTATTGTGTTGCACGCAGCCCATACACTATGCTACACCCATCAGATGTCAATACAGGAAATCGATGCGACACGCGTTATGCCTCTATCACTAACCCCAGGACTTTTGAACGCCAGCCGAAAGCGGTAGGTCGCTAGTTGAGGTTTCCTATAGCACCTAATCCTCCATCAGCGATTTTCCCAGTTGGCTCTCTCCAGTACCCTTACTTCCATACTCACCATCATACGACTCAAGCGCCAACACAAACTTTACAAACCTTGTACGCGACTTTTGTCACAACCCAAATTGTGTAATTGGGTATTGCACCGTACACTGTGGGTCACAGGCTCCAATTATGACTTTGCCGACTAACACCGAGCTGCAAGTAGGAGAAATGTCTATGCCAATGGTTGTTCCTCCCACTTTGCCTAATGACGCCCTCGTGCATTCGGTCGTTGAACCGTGCAGCAAAGAATGCTTCTTGCTCGGCAAAATGCCCCTTATTGCACGTATACATATGCCATTCGATTTATTGGTCAAGACCTTACGTACAAAAACACAGGGAACTCTTTGGGACGATTCTGACACTCATGCTCTAATTACAGTTCTCTCCTTTTCCCCGGACCTTTCACCTTGTGAACTTTCGGTCATATGCCGTAAGCCGTGTCAAGAAGTGCGCGTTTTTTCTATATCCAGAACATGAGTCTTCGGTAACAACAACTCCAAGATTTTCCAACGCCGGAAGCACATTTTCCCACATGTCGCCCCTTACAAGCAACCATCACGGAGTCGATCGAACAGAAATGTGGATCTTCATTTCGAAGGTGAGAAAACACGATCCCTAAATAGAAATTAAGCCTTATTTGACAAACCAGATCACGACTCGGTCTCGTTTACGCCGTAAGTGAAATCGTCATGTCGCTCCACTGAGACCAGAAATCAACTCCTGCCTGTATAGTGACTTGCCATGCTCACATGCAGGGCCATGTGATGGTCAAAGTAATTGCCCTTGCTTTGCCAACAATGCCCACTGCGAAAGGACTTGCCGCTGTGATTCAAAATGTAGTGGTCATCAGTTTGTTTTACCCCACTCTGCAACTCACTGAATCAACACAGGCCCTCGCCGGTGGCGTGGTTGTGCTTGCGCAAAATCTAAAAACCATGCACCGTGTAGGACCGCGCGGTGTTCCTGTTACCGTGCACGTAGAGAGTGCGACCCGGATACTTGTCTCAAATGCGAAGCAAGGTAAGGTGCATCAACTAGGAGCGTATAAGTGATCTAGTTCATTTTTACCGTCGTGCATTTCTTCAGAGGTAGAATGCCTCCTTTCCCAAGTCATGCCTTGGTTTGAACACCTCTTTCTCAGATGTTTTGGACAACGGGTGTAGAAATAGTCAGCTGCAACATAGTGCATACAAGGTATGATGTAATCCCACTGCCAGCATCTACATCAGTCCCGTTTACTTTGCGCGTCCAGAAAACTCGTGTGCGGCAGAGCAAATGGGGACTAGGTTTATATGCTGATGAGGATACAAGGGAAGATGATTTGATCGTCGGTAAAATGCATCTCACGTGCAGCTAAGTTCATAACCAGACTGACTCGGGCGACAGAATACACTGGCGAACTCGTGTATGAAATTACCACAATTTGCAGGGAGTAAGTGTTCGATTCCTGACCACAGAGTCGTCAATCATTCTAACGGTCTTTGCAACAAGTTTTTTGTCCAGACATCGTGGACGGAGTTATCTCTTCCAGCTCAATCCTACGTTATCGATCGATAGCACCAAAGCCGGGAATGAATCCCGTTTCATTAATCATGATCCTAACAGTGCAAATTGCGTTGCTAATGGTATCTGCCCTGTTGCGATTGCTTTTTGTTGTTTTACAATCTAACTCGTGTATTGCAGTGAGAATGGTAAATGGAGAACACCGCATTGGAATTTTCGCTTGTAGGCTTGATCTCTTTCCCTCCCACGTTTATTCCCCCCCCGAGAATAGTGTTTCTGATTTTCGGTTTAGCCCGTCCCATATCTGCAGGATCAGAGCTTCTCCTTAATTACGGCGACTTGTTTTTCAAGTCAGATGTTGCGACCGCACAAGATAGCGCTATTGAGAAGAGTTTGGACAACAACGACAGCTGGAAAAATTAGCGCGACACATCCTCAGCAGTGTCCAGTAAGATGTGGAATTTCCTCTCTTGAAGAGACTGTTGGCCTCTCATGCTTCAACTTTCACCTGTGCCA
>CEMU01568324.1:8898-21049 GCA_900068965.1 Calocybe gambosa
TCCACTCGCTATGTGTCCGGTCTATTTGCCTTTGTACCAAACTCGTGAAAAACCGGGCGCTGTAAGCCGTCCTCGGGGTCTCTGCCCAACCGCTTTGGGAATAAATTAAGATGGCCAACACCATCGTTATAACGGCGGTAAGTCGTCGCAGCTCCTCTGTCGGGACCCTCTACCGTAGCCACTGGCACGCTTCAATTCAGTGGAATTTGCTATCAGTTTCCTGTAGTTCCACAGTCCATTTTTTTTTTCTAGGGTCACCGAGCCTTCTAATTGCCTGCCGTCGTAACCTGGAAAATCTCTGTCAGCATGTGATCTATCAGAACGTAACTAAAAGGCATCTGCGGTGCTAAACTTGGATATAGGCTCCGAAACATCCCCACTTGGTGGTTGTTCTACATATGTCGTATCTATCTGACAGATAAATCCTTTCGTCAACCTTTACAACCCGTGAACTCTTACCTTACGAAACAGGGAAACAGGGGGGTTCGGCTCTGTCCGATAAAGGTCCTGTGGTGTTGTACGATGAAGGAGGACTCCATGGAGCCTGTGAAAAAATTTCATCTATGCGAATGTTGTAACCAAGGCGAACAATTTGGAGCGCCAAACTTCCGTGCCCGAGAATCATATGTAGGCACAAATAGGGGCTTCGGTTATATAGGCGAAGTCTTGACAACAATTCGCAATAATGCTCGTTAAATGTTTAGCACCACCATACCATGACAAGAGGTGTCGAATTTGAGGTGTTTTTACAGTAGTGGAATGTGGCTACGCAATGGCCAAAAAATCAGGTTTTGTTCAGGATATTGTCGCCAGAGGCTTAGATATAGCGAATATACTGTGAGGACCTCAATACTGTGGGTTCCCGGATGATCATAACCACCAAATATGGGTGGCGTGGAGGACACCTCATTTACAAAGTGTCTGACCCAGGATTGATGGCAATGACGACTATAGTTGACTCCGTGAGGTCATTAAAGTCTGATGATGAGCTTACACAAATATTCAAAATTTGCGCGGATCTGTCTATAGCTGTAACAGGACCATTTCCAGGGTAGTGACTTCAGTCTTTAAGCGTCAAAGCCGGTATAGGCAACTGAGGCAAAATTGTAGCCCGACGAACGAGCGTCATAGCCATCGATGTTACAAGAGGATCACTGTTTGATTGATGAAACCGAATGCAAGGGGAGCACCGAGCGAAGAACACAGTCGTTATGTGGTTTAATATGTACAAAACTCAGATATCCACAAGACAGAATTTGATGTAGAGCTGTTGATGCTGGGTGTGACAACCCGGCCAGACGCGACGGCTGTGTATGCACTGGCTCGAATATGTTATCCGTCATCAGATAAAATGTTGGCCGTTGTATACAGGTCATAGTAAGTTGTAACGAGGATACAGATTTGCTGTGATCCCTGATAGCGTTGAGAGTGTATGACCAACCTCAAACTTGTGCGCGAGGACCGGAGTACATAAGGTTTCGTTAGGGGACCCATACAGACAACTGTACGGTATTTCTTGGCTCAAAAAATACACCCAGAGTTCAAGGACAGGAGATTGTAGCCAAGGAGTAGTGTGATGGCCTCGCGGAGGCGGGCTGTCGTTATACCTTGGGTTACGGACCGGCAACAGCGATTTGTAAAGCAAAAGGGACAAATGTGGGGTCTAGGACATTTGGAAGGTTAGCTTTTCAAATTTCGTGTTTCCGTTTCATAGCACACGTCGACGTCAGCAAGCTTGGTCGGTGCGTGCCAACCAACACGCCAATGCATTCCAGAATTAGGCAGCGCGGTTGTTTGGTTATGTTGTCCATTTGTTCCACTCAGCGACCAAACAGTGACAATGATTGGCATGGCATAACTTTGCTCGTCGATATCCGGTTTGTAACAGTCGCTTCATCTGTGTACTTGTTTTTAATTGACATTTAATACACTGTATAGGATTACACATAAAAGCAGTATCTCTAACCTTTGTGCTGGCATCACTCATTTGGCAGCCAATTTCAATTATTTCTGTTTGGCGGTCAGTCCGGCCCTCCGTTATCCGTGCAATCAATGTTTTTTTTTTTTTGCTCATTTGAATTCCGGCAGCTCTCATAGGACTTTCTCATGCATTTATCAATACCAAGCCTCCCTATTCCCCCATCATGGTTTCCCGGCCACATGATGAAGTTTACACGGATGCTTCCGGCTTTGCTGACTCGAACAGATGTGGTTCTCGAAATCAGAGACTCACGATTACCATTGACGAGTATCAACAGAACTCTTGAAGGTATTACTATACTCTTCCGAGTCCTTCGGAGACGGTCTTGCCGTTTAGCCATTGTTAGAACTCCATGTGGCCCTAAACCATATTCGTGCTAGCTTAAGGCGTCCTATCAACTTTTTCTGTGCCCTGCACCGGCGTACTTGCTAACGGAGTGATATACTAGGTGCACTGCGTACATGGCGGCTAGAACGAGGTTGGGATCCGAACAACCCAGGCCGTCGCATTCTGAACACTTCAGCATGTGAGCACATTGTCGTGCTAAACAAACGAGATCTAGTCCCCGAATGGGGTATAGAGGTAGGCACATATATCTATTATTTTTGGCAGATAATAACGAGCGAGGTTTCCTAGCCATTTTGCAATGCCATGGGTAATAGATTCCCTCATCAACGGGTGCTATTTGCTTCTTGGCATCGAGCTCGCGATATTCGGAATTTGAGCGAGATGCTGGTAAGTATGTTACCTTTCCTTTTGGAGTTCGTTCGCGATGTTGACTCTTTACAACCTCTAGATGTTGCCAAAGAACATCCCCATACCACGGAACTCAATGTTTTGGTAATTGGAATGCCCAATGTAGGAAAATCTACGCTACTTAACGCTCTCCGAAATACGGGAATCAAAGGCCGTGCGTCCCAAGAACCCTTTAAATTATAAAGATTAGCGAAGCATTGATAACCTCGCCCATTAGGTACACCCAAGGCCTTTCAGACTTCAGCCCAGCCTGGACTTACGAGAGCTATCTCAACCAGGGTTAAAATATCACTAGATCCTCCTGTATATGCTTTTGATTCGCCGGGCGTCATGCTGCCCTTTTTAGGGCACGGTACAGAGGGTGCAGAGAGAGGGGTCAAGCTTGCCCTCATCGGTACGTAAGATGACCCCTCAGTCGGCGTACAGAGCATAACAGTCACATCTTCCGCATCCCGCAGCGGGAATCAAAGAAGGTCTGTACGAGATGGAAACTCTTGCCTCGTACCTGTTATATAGGCTTAATCTTCTCAATCCCATTTGTACGTCTTAATTACCATACTGGTATTTGCTACGCTTATTTAACTTTTTTGCGCGTGTTATGATGGCAGCACCAGTCTATTTGCAGCTTCTATCAGAAGGGGCGAAGCCCACAGCAGAAGTGCATGATTTCCTGCAACAGCTGGCACGACGCATGGGTATGATAAAACGTGGTGCTGAACCCGACATTGCAAGGGCTGCAGGATATTTCGTACGTTGGTGGCGAGAGAAGGGCGGCCTCCTGGCTGCCGAGTCATCCCTCAGTCTTTTCGAAAGCCCCGAGCACAAGGACATCCATGTGCAAGGGTGGGGCTTTGATTTCCAATGGCGATCCACTTCTGATGACCGATTGGCCGAAAACAAAGAAGTGATCATACAACAAAAGATGGAGGGTTGCATCGATGATTACCTGGCGATGGCCGAGAAGGAGGACAGTGAAGGTCTTAACCTGAGCGTGACTCAGGTCAAAAAGCGAGAAATGCTAGCAGAAAAATTAAGACGTAAGAGGAGATATTCGAAATTGCGGGGGTAGTCTTGTCGAAAGTCGCCTATCGGATTGTTGCTCAATACTATCGCCTCTAATCAATCACTCTGCATCGGGCTATGCTACCTCACTTTCTTGAGGTGGGTCTGACTGAACGGATAAGTACTAGAGCGCCACATCATACGAAACAACTTTGTGCGCTCTCAGGGCGAATTAGGTTGCGCGTTGAACCCTTCCAATTTCCGCTGTTACCAAACTATGGTGTTTGAGAAGTACGTGAAGTCTTTCCCAGCTGAGCAGCCCCTAGCCTCAATTACTTGCTCGAGCGGTATGAATTTTAATTAGTATGATGGGTCCTAACTGGTAATTGTTAATCCCAAAAGCTAATGTGTTTCAGAAATATATTATAATGTATTGATGCATTCCAAGACACAATAAAATGTTGCCACCATCAGTCACCTCGCAGGGTCGAAGGGGCGCGGGTAAATCGTATACTCCTTGTCGCCAAACTAACGGTTCTCCCCAAAATTAACCATTGGGTCACGTTTTCAAGCTAAGAAAACGTCGGGAAAAATATCAACCACGCTGGAGCTTCTGTATTATCAACAGCTTTAATCAAGATCGCCGTGAGGCAAACGCCGGGGGAGTCTGATCAACATACACGCCTCCATAATATAACCCCTTAGGTTTATTGTTCCAAAGTTTGCACAGCTGTCATTCTGCGATGTCACCGGCCTAGAATTTCGTGCTTCGTTCGCACGAGCTCCATCCGCGATTTAGCGCTTTGGCGCTAACCGCGAGACTCGAGCATATCCCTTGTTGCCTCATACTTTATTTTCACCACCCCAAAGCATAGTAGTATACATTCTATACGATCTTAGCGATTGTTCGCCTTTAAAATGGAGTTTTTAGATTCAAACATCAGATGATATTTTGAACAGATTTAAAGGATCCGCAAGATCAGAGAGAGATATCAGAAATGAATGGAGCTTTCGACTTGTTGTTCCAGGTATTGAAGGTAGTTAGTATTCAGCTTTAGCCTGCCCAAAATCAATCGCATCACACATTGGAAGAAATATCATGTCATCGAGCTCGGGCCAACGAGGTATGAGCCGGGCTGCGCTGTCGATGGTGATGGCCATTGATAGAAAGGCGGAAGCGCCTTCAAACCGCACACTTCAATCTGGCGTCCTGGTGGAATTTGACCTACCCACAACATATTTGGCTTGCTACAGTTTGGCCAACGTCAGCAACAGTCAGACGGACTTGGTGGCAGGACAGGTATTTCTATTTATAGCTATGAAGCCTGAAAGCCAGCTTTAATTTTTGTAAGGGAGGAGAGAAAGAGGAGCAGACGGGTATATAGGTGTATAAGTAGGGACAGAATTAAAGGTCTTATTGGCCCGAGTTCGGAGTCGAAATCTTTGCAAACACTTGATACTTGGCTGCGGCGTAGTGCACCTCCGGAATGCTATGGTTACATGAGCTAAGCTCTAGAAGAGCAATCTACGTTGTCTGGTGTGATATGGCTGTTAATTTGACCCACGTCATCTTAAGTTAAAGTTCACCCATTTGTCTGTTTGGTGTGATCACTGATACAAGTCATGCCGTGGGTAGCCTTAGGAATGAAAAATAGAACGGCTACTCGTATCCATGAATATAGCGTGGTTGGAAAGGACGGGTAAAACATGTATGCATGAAGCAAACTACGTAGGCGGCACTACTTCAAAAGTCTAGGTAATCCTTCCCGCTCGCCCATGTACCACCCGCTCCCATACCTGTACCGCCAGACCCATACGGGTCATCCGCCGTCCCAACGCCGCCGACAGCGCCCTCTACATCCTTGTACGAGAATTCGCGCTTAAATTTGGCCTCAAGCGAGGACATCATGCCGATAAGCTTAGTGCAGGACTCTTCAAGGGCAGCCTGTGGGGTCATAGTACCATCCGTCTGGATTTTGATGATGAAATAGGGGTGCAGAGGATGTGGGACTTTGTACCCTGCAAAAAGAACTTGTGGCATTGATAAAAGTTGGCTGAGAGCCGAGATGACATTTAGAAGAAAGGCTAGGGTGAAGAAGACAGCGATGCTTACGCGCGTAACATGTTTCCAAGGGTGTGATCTTGCTTGACAATTTTGATAGTTGCGGCGTTAGGAATTTTTGTGTCCTCCATCACCTCCACACTAGATTACCGAATAGACATTTGGCCATCGAAAGGTGTATGAGTGGTCAGTGTGACGCACGCTTTTTCGCCATCTTCAAGGACGAATAATTCGTAACGATTGGGTGCATTCATGACCTACGCTTCTACATAGATAGAGCGCCCAGAAAATAAGAATGGGGGCTAGAGGGAAGCCGATCGAAAATATAAACCTTTTCAGGAACGCGGTAGAGCTCGAGGCAGAAGTATCCCGGAAGGAAAACCAAGGCGTTTGAAAGCGTTTGAAGAGCTAGTTTGTGTAAAAACAATAATGCCCAATCAGCAACTCATCTCTCGGATGGCAAATCAACTGGGAGCAGCGAGATAGTCCATTTTTCCCGTATAGGCTGTCAAAGCAGCCACACAGCAGATATGCGGGAAGGCTTGGTGATATGCTGAAGGTACTGCGCCCGTGGGCACCTCACCGACCTGCAACAACAGGCACGTATGACGTTCTATGTTCCGAGTGGCAAGGAGCATTTGGTTTGCGTCAAATCTCGGAAGATAGTACCGGCACAATCGGGAACTCTTATGAGATCTCCAAAAGCTGAGACCATCAGGTGCTTGAACGGAATGCTCACCGTGAGTAGGGCGGGAGTGAGTAAGGTGCCTCGGGCAGATGGTAGTACAATGTCACAGCTTGGGCGCAATTATAAGGATCTGGAGGCTCTTCTAGACTGGGCAAACGGGAGACGGGTTGGTTATGGGAGAGAATAGGGTGGTATTGATTTGAAGGACGTGCCAGTTAGCAGATACTAATGATACAATTACTGATGAGGTCGATTATTACACCACTTATTGATGTACGCGTTATTAATGCGCGAAGAGCGTGGCAACTGCGGAGAAGAGAATATAGTCAGCTGCTGAACAGTAGAAATCTGGGGTATAGAATCAGACACAAATGTGTGTTCATAAGCTCCAGTGTGTTACTGAAATCACCGACAATAAATGATGGCAAATGCCCATCACGAGGAGAACAAAACGATGGTATGGGTTGGCTTACAAGTGCACGGATGCTCCAGAGGCGAGTTCTGCGAGCGGATACGATGCTTGACAGAGAGAGAGAGAGAGAGAGAGACGCGCGAATTTATGTTTGTTCTTGTTGACAGAGCGGCACAACACATTTCCAACACCCATCGCAGCGTATCGACCCGCCAACCCCTCTTCAAGGTATGTATTCTGTATTTCTGCTGCTGCGTTTACCCCCAGTATTTGAAAGCGATTGGGATTTCCGTTCGATATGCGTTTCGGAGCCTGATTTGGGCTGGATTGCTCTAATTGATTTTGGATGGCGTTCTTGAATCGATTTGCTGATCATCTCACAGGAAACAATGCCGACGCATTTGTCTAAGACTCGAAAGCACCGTGGTCATGTATCGCATGGTCACGGACGTGTAGGAAAGCACCGCAAACATCCCGGAGGTCGTGGTTTGGCTGGTGGTCAGCATCACCACCGGTGCGTTTTCCTAGCGATATCTTACAAGCTCACAATACTAATAAATGTGCTATTGCATCTAGTACCAATTTTGACAAGTACCATCCCGGTTACTTTGGTAAAGTTGGTATGCGACACTTCCACTTGACGCGCAATCAGCACTGGCGCCCCATTATCAACGTCGACAAGTTGTGGAGCCTCATTCCCGAGGATGAGAAGAAGAATTTGACAGAGAACTCCGAGGTCGTTCCTATCGTGGACACTTTGAGGCATGGGTACGGCAAAGTGCTCGGAGCAGGACAGTAAGGACCTGCTTCTATTCTTACTTTGAAATCATCATCATCTTCTCCTGCAGCCTACCCAAAATCCCTCTCATCGTAAAAGCACGATTCGTGTCAGAAAAGGCCGAGTAAGTCGATTCTTTATCACGGCGATGAGTGGGTTGATTAATCAGTATTATTATCATTATTTGCTGCAGACGTAAAATCAAAGAGGCTGGTGGTGTCGTTTCATTGGTTGCATGAGTATATATATGTGCATTACTGTAGCGTCGCCATGTACCCATGCCATTGCTCCATGTCGCTTTTATGATAATAAAACTTCCCCTTCACAAGTGAGCAAAGTCCGAAAGGGTTCATATTTTCACAGCCTTCTCCACCTGTTGGTCAGCCGATCATCAAATCTGCCGAACCGAGTGACACCTCGACCACCTCTCTCTCGACCTTTCTCTCACCCTTCCTTTCTCACCAACATCATCGTCCCGTACAATGAGCACATCTATAGCCTCATGGTGTATGTCTTGTTGCATTACTACAATGGGCACAGTATTGACCTCCTATCCAGATCGGCCCTGGAGAACTCATAGGGCACACCAAGACACAAATCCAGTAACCACTCTACCCCGTGCTCCTCAAGCAACGCCTACTGGTAATGCTACCAATACCGATGCCCAAAATCCAAAGGAAAAGGATAAAAAAAACCATGACTCCCTATTCGGCCCTAATATTGGCGTGGTCAGCAGCGGGCCTGCTTGGGCGACAGCCTCGGAGAAGAAGATGCTTACTGATGAGCTGACACCTGACACTGTGACCAGTTGGATTGGAAAGAGCAAAGACGTTCGTATCCATCTCTTATGATTGATGAGCATCACGCAAGTCAAATATAGACATCTCAGCCCACAACAACACTACAAGCCCTTGTCAACCTCAAACGTCCATCCCTGCGTCTTTCTCCACTTACCCCAGATGACCCTACTTCTGCTGCTGGCTCCGATGTGAACCACCACCAGCATGGGTTGGAATTCGAATACGATTGTGATGCGTCAAAGTGCGGCATTTATGTACACGTCTTGCTACCCAGAACACACCCCGACGTACCCTTTCTGTCCTCCACAAACGCTGCCCTCTCCAAGCATCTTGTATTTGAAACCGTTACAGAGGGTGGTTTTGGCAAACTTCTCAAGCTAGAGGACGGAGCACTGCTCGAGCTAGGTCGCTATGAACACACTCCAGGCAACCCAACCCTGCCAAAACCCACCACCAACACAACCTCTGAACCTTCATCGACATCCGATCCCTCGGCAGCACCTGATGCCAATTCCAACTCAAATACCACTCGGAACACTCGGCGACGATTTACACACCATTTCCGCAAACGGTCGCAAGGACGCAGTGTCTCGGGTCCTGCCCTTGCCATTGTCGATGCCGATCCGCCCGCAGCCACCGACGCCAAAACGAAAGAGGACAATACAACGGATGGCGTGCGTTTGACAATCCGCCTCACTGCATTGGACGAGCAAGGCACGGAATTGGCTTCTCCCAACGAACAAGTAACGTACCTCCACATTGTACGATTCGGCACTCGCCCCGAAGGTGAGGAAGGCGAGGACACCAGGCCTTGGGTCGTCAAAGTTGTAAAGCGGGAGGCCACAGTAAGTTGTCATATACTATGAATAGTTCTGTTAACTGGGGGAATCTTTGTTTCTGAAAGATTGGCCCACATACATTTCATTTACATGAAATCTATGGACTCGCATCGTCGTCTTCGTCAGCGCCCACTCATAATCCTGCACCTACAGCAGCCCTCCCAACAACAGATCATACATACCCACCCCCTGCCACCCCTACGGAGGCCTCGTTACCCGTTGCAGTTCTAGCAGCAGGAACGGCTGAGGAGGAACCTCAAAGTGAGTGCCTCTTGTGTCTGTCAAGCCCTCGCGAGGTCGTCCTCCTGCCATGTCGGCACCTTGTTGCATGCAAAGATTGTGCACTGAACATGGTAGAGTTCGGCGCCGGTGGTAACATTAGCCAACAAACGGAGGAGCCAGCGGCGCCAACGCCAGCGCCTGCAACCACTGGTGATGTTGAACAGGGAGACGGTGCAGCCGCAGCCACGGCGCCCGCTGAAGGATCAGCAGTAGCAGCGCCAGCGGTAGCGACAACACCTGCTGTTCCTATTCCGGCTCAAAGGAGGAAGAGAAAGGCAAAAGGATGGTTTTGCCCTGTCTGCAGACAACGTACGTTTCTCCTTCACTATGTTTTACCGTTTGAAACCACGTCACACTTTAGCTTATACTTCTCTGTTGCGAATAACGACTTCCTCACCGCCTCCACCTGGAGAAAGCGACAAGGAAGCTAATGTTTCAGGTGCTGCTGAACCCCAAAACGATGTTTCACAAGACAACAGAAGGAGCAGCGGGCTACTTGGCGGTTCATTCACTCCGGCATTTTTCAGAGGCCTAAGTTTCAGTCGTGCGCCGGCCAGCGATGTAGAGAGTCAGGCTGGGACGCGGCGTGCCGGATCGTAAATAGAGGTATGGGATACGAAATGGATATCCACGCGCGGACTCGGATAACTCGCTGCTTATACTCTCCTTTCTGTTCATTTGACCGTACCTTATTCTTCCTTTCTCTCATGTTGATATTTCATAGTTCTGACCCTTGCCGTGGCTGTTTGTACAATATGTTCTCATACACTACTCTATCTGTATACGCCTAAGCTATCCATGCCCTGGCCATCATCTTTAGGACTCATCAACAAAATTAGGAGAACAACGACAATATCGGTTGATAACGCGAGCCATGGACCAAAAGTACCAGTGCAACGGCGGGTTCTTCCCGCAGAAAGCTGGTCTTTCCCATTTTCACAGTTACCTTAACGTTGAGCTTGAACTGTCTCTCCTTAAGTTCTTCTACCTTTGCACTACGTGTTGCGCTTCCTGGACACGATTATCAGGCTACTTTCCCGCAGGCGGGACCCGAGTCACACAAGGAAGCAGATGCTGGCGTTCCTCGTATAGACGAGTAACTGCCACCGCTACCAATCCAACGTCTTAGGCCACGCCTGCCCCGTAGATTATATGTACGCAGTGGTTAACTTCTTCCATCGTCTAATTGGCATGCGAGAATACAGTAGTTTACACCCCTTGAATTGTACTCGATGGCAATTTCCATTCACAACAATAACGCCAAAACAGAAAGTAACGATCCACTTAGACTTCATTGCATTGGATGGATGAGCAGCGCTTCTCCCAATGAACAAGATTACCTACGGCCCCCATACGGGAGTGAAATACTACCACGCCTATGGGAGCTTGTGCTCAAAAAATAGACTAAGGCTCGCAGATTGACAATGCATGATTCAATTACTCTTATTATCGTGTTGCACCTTTGGCACTTTAGTTTTCTTGACAACTAATCATTTCGGAAAACATCATTTGTGATACCTGCCATGCTATCATAATACGCCACCGTCCCCGTACCAAAGTTCATCCTATTTCTAAACAAGTGTATAAGGCTAAAGCTAGTCTCTTCACACGGAGCCTCACAGTCTAAAGTCCTGGGGGAACAAACCGCCACATCATGATGCAGGGTTCGCTCGGACTGCTGGAAGATCGATGCAGTAGCAACAACACCTACGCACATAAATAATGATGACCATGGCGACTGTTCCGATGTGTCAATCCCGTACTTAAAGATTATGAATGCTGATTGTTTTCAGCCCTCTAGTGCGTGAAGTCGTATCTCCTTATGAAGGATATAAAGTTACGTGGCGCACGATGGAGGAAGGAATTGAATAGTTTGACGAGGAGGGCGAGCGATGGCCCACCGGACAAATATATCATACCGAGTAAGAAGAAAGTAACTGATACGTCTCCTGATTGCGAAGTGTGGAAATGATTCGGCGATCAGACTATACGTCGTATCCTTTGTTGGACGGAAAGACTTACACGTAGTAGCCACACTACGAGACATCTATCTCAACGAGTTCTGTTTCTTAAAAGGCGACTGAGAATTGGATTAGGTAAATAAGGGTTTGTAGAGACGCGCAAGGTAACCCACATAAAGTAGTATGTACACGGCCAGCCATCGAATATGAGTGACATCAAAAAGTACACTTGCGTAAAAACTGCTTCACCTATCAAAATACTAGACGTTACAAATATCAGCGCATCAAGCTGGCTATGAGTACCATATCCATACGTGCCACAGGGCGCCGCCCGCGTATCAACGCTTTTCGTATGGAGATACTACCTAAGAGGAGAGAGAGGAATCATGATGTCAGCTTACGTTTCCGCAGGATGTAATAAAGCCACAGAAAGGAGAAAAGTTACATATGCGCCAATTGGACGAGCGAACATTTTTATGTTCTTTGACTGGGAAGCCTGAAGGCTTTACATGCAAACAAATTTTACTGCCATAATCTCTATTAATTCGGCGGGTGGGTTGTAACCCAGACGTGGAAAGTATTATGGGTCC
>CEMU01568324.1:28655-39311 GCA_900068965.1 Calocybe gambosa
TATGCGGCAGCTTTGCACATATTTGGCCTGGAGGACTTTATCTATTAAAGTAACCCGCTCGCGCTCAGAGTTGCCCATCTTCATCTTCAAACCCAAGCTGATTCCAACGCGCCTTTTCCCTCGTACTATTGTCTTCAATCAGTTTAGTGAGTCATCAATGACTCTGTCCTTCGATAAATCGAAATATCTTATCTGCCATTAGACTTCTCTTCACCTCCTATCTAGACCATCATGTGTGGCATCTTTGGCTATTGCAACTACTTGAAGGAAAAGGTTCGTGAATTTGCCTTTTTTGTCTACATCCGGTGCTGCGTCGAAGCGTATTCACACAAACTCTGGGTATACGATGATCTGATATTGATCTTGGCTTATAGACTCGCAAGGAAGTCCTTGAGGTGCTCTGCAGCGGACTTGCTCGCCAGGAATACCGTGGATACGACTCGGCTGGTCTTTGCATTGACGGGAACAAAGCTGGAGAGGTTTACTACTTCAAAGAAGTTGGCAAAGTGGCCGGTTTACGTCAGAAGATTGCAGCATCCAATATCGACTTCGACAAAGCCTTAATTTCTCAAGTTGCTATCGCTCATACCAGGTGGGCGACTCATGGACCGCCTTCAGAAGTCAACTGTCACCCCCTTCGATCGGATCCCAATGACGAATTCTGTGTCGTTCACAACGGTATTGTCACCAATTCCGCCGAACTCAGGCTCGTACTCCAAAAAAGGGGACATAAATTCGAATCGGAAACTGATACCAAAGCGGTTGCTATCTTGACCAAATATCTATACGACTCACGAACCACCAAACATATCACATTCAGCGTTTTGGTTAAACTTGTTCTCAAGGAGCTTGAGGGTTCCTTTGCCTTAGTCTTCAAATCGAAACATTTTCCCAACGAAGTTGTGACTACACGTCGCGGTTCCCCACTCCTTATCGGTGTCAAAACCGACAAAAAATTGAAAGTTGATTTTGTCGATGTAGAGTTTGCCGGTCAAGACACTAATGATACAAGAGTGGATGGTCGTAAGCATACTTTTATTTCTCCGGCTTGAATATGACTAATGTTATTCTCAGTCCAACCTACTTCTCCTTCAGCTCTTCTCTCTCCCGGCGCTGCCAACACAAAAGTACTTCGCACCCAGTCTCGGGCTTTCATGTCAGAAGATGGCCTTCCACAACCCATAGAATTTTTCATCGCTTCTGACGCTGCTGCTATCATTGAGCACACAAAGCGTGTTCTCTATCTCGAGGATGATGATATTGCCCACATCGCGGAGGGAGAACTCCATATTCATCGTCTTCGCCGAAAGGAGGAGGGTGACCAAACTCCTGGCCAGATTGCCACAACCCGAACCATTGAGACCCTCGAGCTTGAGCTTGCTGCGATCATGAAGGGCAAATATGACACATTCATGCAAAAGGAGATCTACGAGCAGCCCGAGTCGGTAGTTAACACAATGCGTGGACGGGTCAATTTCGACGAGCACCGAATCACTCTGGGTGGATTACGTGCATATCTACCTATCATGCGCCGCTGCCGTCGAATGGTCTTCATCGCTTGTGGCACCAGCTACCATTCGTGCTTGGCAACCCGTGCCATCTTCGAGGAACTGAGTGAAATTCCTGTCAGTGTAGAACTCGCGAGCGACTTCTTGGATCGCAAGACTCCAATATTTAGAGATGATGTTTGCGTTTTCCTTAGCCAAAGTGGTGAAACTGCCGACACTATCTTGGCTTTAAGGTATTGCTTGGACAGGGGTGCTCTTTGTATTGGTGTTATCAATACAGTGGGCTCAACTCTCTCTCGTGAGACGCATTGCGGTGTGCATATTAATGCTGGCCCTGAGGTTGGCGTTGCATCCACCAAAGTCTGCTCTGTTTTCTTGTAATCTCTGTCGAATATTAACTTCGCTCACTAGGCCTATACGTCCCAATATGTGGCCCTCATGTTGATTGCGATCCAGTTGTCGGAAGACCGAATTTCCCTGTCGGAGCGCCGCAACCAGATAATTGATGGCCTTCATGCTCTCCCAGGCCAGATTCGCAAAGTTCTCGAACTGGATCAGGCAATTCAAGAACTAGCGGTTAACGTTTCTAAGAACAACAACAGTTTGCTAATCATGGGCAGGGGATATCAGTGAGTAAATTTCATCTGATACGAGGTTCCTCACCTGACGCCTCCATATTAGGTATGCGACTTGCCTCGAGGGCGCTCTTAAGATCAAAGAAATCAGCTATATGCACTCCGAAGGTATTTTAGTATATCGTGTGGTTGTTCAAATGGCTGACTTCCTCGTCGTACAGCTATCTTGGCCGGAGAGCTAAAGCATGGACCTCTTGCGTTGATCGACGAGAGCATGCCTACCCTCATCATCATGACACAGGACTCTCTGTATCCCAAGGTCCAGTCTGCCTTTGCACAAATTACGGCGCGCAAAGGTCAACCCATTGTGCTGTGTAACGAAGGCGACGAAGGTATTCCTGCTGGAGCTAAGACTATCCGAGTACCCAGGACCATCGACTGTTTACAAGGATTGTTGAACATCATACCCCTTCAACTTCTCAGCTACCACCTGGCTGTCAAGAATGGTTGTGATGTTGATTTCCCAAGGAACTTGTAAGCTATCTCCTAACCATTAACATATCGATATTCTAATTGGCTTTATCTTTCAAGGGCCAAATCTGTTACTGTTGAGTAAAGGGCATGCGGTTAAAAATTTTCCTCAAATAGCTGAACCACGGACTGCACATAAAATTACTGTACTTCTACTTTTATGACTGGAACCTACTTTCGTTGACTTCACTGAGTCTAAAAGCGAATACGCTCTTTTCATCGGATTAATCAGACCCATTTAATCAGTTTCATACATCGCCTCGGCTGACCCCCCAATAAGCTAGCTCTGGTTAATCACTTCGGAATTTGAATGTCATCAACCCCTTACACCGAACGGTCACGGCGACAACGTCCTCGCTCTCAATATACGACGAGACCTCATTAAAAAAGACTACATCTTAGGACCACCCTTTTCCAGATTTAAAAGGCACGTCTAAGACTACCAACCACACATTTAAAAATCAGAGTTGCAAGCAAAGAAATCTTAAGTGTCCGAATAATGGTCCCATCCGAAGTAAGGGTCAGGGATAGTATCGCTCCTGGAAGCTAAAATGCGACGTTGATGGCGCAGATCGCCTCTCCTCCACGTGTGCCTGCTCTCTCTCGGAACATCATCGCGTCCTCCCTTCGCTCAAGCTCAAGTCGAATAAGGCTCTTGTTCCTGGTAATCAAGGGTGTAAGGCAAGCAATAAGGCCTAAAGCAGCAGCCAGACCGTGCTTATAGAACTACGACGTCGGCAACACACCATTGAGTCTCCTCACGACCCTCTCATCATCAGCGCCATCCTGCTAGAACATTAGGGCCCGAATGTCCGCTCATAACCTAGGCGACGATGCGGATCGATCTGTACACGTGTATAGGTGAACGGAAGATACGGTAGGGTGAAGGGTCAAACATAAAGCATACTTGGTGAGGGCCTGATTCGAGTATTTTTAATATTTTTGTTGGAAAAGAAACGTAAGAAACAATGGGTCGGCAAAAGTTGTTAGCCCTGCCCAACAACCGCAGGGGTGTCTGCTACTTTCTAATAATTTTGCCGTAAAGCGGCCACAATTCCAGAAATTGAAATTATGCAGCTGACATTCTCGTGCTCAGCATCTTATGAGACTACTTTTGGTCGACTTCTACTACTCGCACAAACCTTGTGGTCTTATGGTCTTCCTGGAAGTCCGCTGCAGCATTATAGCCCCTAACTATCTCAACCGAATAACGAAGGTATAGCAGGTGACTTTAATAATGGTCCTTGACGGATCTCCAACAATCGTATAGACGTCGCCTAGAGAGAAAAAAAAACTTCGTGCGCTGGCAGGGCTGATAGTTTAACGGACAACTTCAAGTTGGCCAACGGGCTATGAATACAAGGCACCAAGCGTCTCGGACTCTACTTTACAGGGTTGCCAATATTTACCAGAGACGGAGAACTGCACAAGCCCCTTTGTTTTGTATGCAAAGCGTGCATGACAACGGCAATGATAGAACCCCAATGAAAGGTAGATTGCACTCGTTATACACCATACCAACTCCATGAGATTAATGGGGGTAGCATGGGATCTTTTTGACCGACGATGCGAAAATTCACTGACATGCTCGCCGGTATGTAAAGAGGTGGATTAATATGTGGAAATTCCCGAATTAATAGGCGAACAACGCCTTCAATACAGTCAGTCCAGTAGGCCGATGATTGGAGAAATTTTCAAGAAATGACAGAATCGTGATCTACTGTACGCGGAGACGGCGTGGCCGAAGGGAAATGTGAGAAAGCGGAGTTATCGTTGACCCGAGTTGGATACCTCTTGGAACATAAATCTCATATCTAAGCTATCGCAGCGTGTTGTCTTGCCTAGACTCAGGACCCTGGACGCACCGAAAAGCAAATGTATGGTGCACCGTGCGACCATTGGATAACGCTGCAGAAGCACGAGATTGGACGAATCAGACGAGCTGGTAAATAAAGTCAAGATTAGTCTTTGACGAAGTAATCCGTATAGCTTGACAGAACGATCGGTTGGACAACAAGCCCATTTGTAAGCCAACCTTACAGCACTTACGTCTCGTTAGCGCCGGAGAAGTATTGAGGGTTGATGGAAAAAGTTGGTTTGACAGGAATAAGTCTGAGGTATACACCACGTCCACAAGGTAAAGCGTAAGGTTTACTGCTTCCATCAGATGTCGTCCTGTTGTGAAGCTACAGGGAAGCTACGCTCATGAGTTTACGGAGTAACGGGCGTTGGGCATCGGATTATTTGAAAGAAATGTGGGGCGCGTGAGTAGGGATTTACAGAGGCTTGCGATTCCATGGTGAGTATTGATTCCGTTGGCAAACAATGTTTATTATGGCGATCGCGGGTATCAAATAATAATAATAAAGTTTGTTTCGCGAACGGGACCCTTGTGTGGTCCTGAAAAAAACTTGATCCTTGCACCCTGCGTGCTTGTAGTAATATTAGACGTTGTACTGAAGATACCGCAGTAACCCAGAAATTACAACATATATTTATATTTATGATAACCTTTCCTTTCTTGAAATTGCCATGTGAATCGTGAATGCCACTGATTGAGCAAGCGAGACGAATTTGGATGACATGGCCTATTTGGGAAGAAGAAAGTGAGTGACTTGAAGGGGAACGGAGATAGCCATGAAAGGGTTCTTCTAGCTTCTGTTCTCAGCCAAATAAGAAGCTTTATGCAACACCACCTGTCACGGAATATAAAACCCCGGCGCGAATCTGCTCTCGCCCCCAGCTCCTGAGCCAACACCCTCCGGTACTCACTCTATCATGGTCGACTGGCAATCACTAGAGGAAATTCAGAGAGATGGCCGTTAGTCAACGTTTCTCCTTCCCATCCATTCGCTGATATTTACCTCCCCCCCCCTCCCGTATAGTCGCGTTCAATAAATTCATGCACACTTTGCTGGGCCTATACATGTATGTATATTATTTGATCTCTCGATCTGACATCAATTAACCTGTTATCTCGGTAGCTGGGAGTGGGCTACTTCATTAGACTTTGACTGGCAATACATCACTCGCAAGAAACCATTCCGATGGCCATTGGTAATCGTCTTCCAAAATAAAATCCTACGTATACTTACAACGGTTACTAGATATTCTATTTCTTGAATCGATACTGTCTGCTAATTGCATTGATTGGAATGTACGAACCATGCTATAATTGTTACATTGGCAAAGGCTCATAAATCCAATAGCGCAATTGCTCTGAACGTGACAAGGTGAGGATAAATCGAGGCTGTCCCTAATCTTTTACTCATTCTGCTGTAGCGAGATTAATTGCCAATCCCTGTATACTTTTAACCAGGTATGTCGATCTGTGGGCAACTTCCCGCATTCGCTCAGACCCTCAACAGGTTTTTGGCAATGCTGCCATCGGCCTCGCCAGCATCAATCTTTCTATAAGAACGTGGGTATATGCGTGTTACTAGACACCTCTTTTACTAATCATCTTGTTTTAGCATGGCGGTGTGGTCCCAGAGATGGTATATTGTCGTACCGCTTGTTGCTATCATCCTAGGACATTGGTCTCTCCTTCTCCATGGTACTATATTCTAACGCCCCTTCATATATGCGCTTTTCTAACATTAACAACCTCTAAAGGGATACTTCTCAAAGCTGCTTGGTTTCCTGGCGCAGGGTGTCAGATTACGAACACCAATAATCACCTTCTAGCCATCACATTCATCTACTCCATGGTCTTTGACTTTACCGTCCTGTGTCTTACTGCGTTCAAGCTGGTATTTGGCTCTTCCTCAAGGTCTAGGCTTATGACTCTCATTTTCCATGACGGCCTCATCTACTTTCTCATTGCGTAAGTGCTTGCGCTCCACACTCCGCTTAGGGAGCTTAATCGCATTCTTGGGCAGGTTTTTGGCCAACTTGGTTGCCACTGTGGGTCCACACACCTAGTGACCTTTTTTAGCACGAGCACCTGACCCACTGTTGATCAGATTTTTATGCTTCTCGACTTAAACGCGGTGATGTCGATTATTGCCAATGTTCCGGCCGCCATCGCATCCACGGTTAGAACCTTCTCTTTGTTCGAGGACCTTTATCTAATGATAGCGGTACTAGATTGTAGCTTGCCGAGTTGTCCGGCGTCTATCCAACTACTCAGCACAAGGACCTGAGGTCTTTGCGTACGTTTTTTTTTCCTTTCTACATATCATTTGAAAGATAGTAACACATTGTGCTTAGATCCACAACACAAGGTACCACTCTTGCATTCCGTTCAGGAGGGCCCAGAATTTCGACCAAGCTTTCCACTGTCCCAGCCAATGGGGTTCATGTCCAGGTTGGTATTGACTTCCCCATATGGCAAGACAGCTGACATTGGCGACCTCCAGATGGAAACTTTCGAGAGCCCTATCGACAAAAGTTACGTTGACTACGATGCCTCAGGCCAAATCATCAAGAAAGACGAGGAATATGATCCTGAGGCTCAGGGAATCAGCAATGAATTCAAACGGCCACCATATTAGAATGCATGGTCCATTCCTTCAGTGTTTACCAACACCCAACATATTACACAAGCATATTCCTGTCACCCTCGTTTCTGCGCCTTATACCCTTCCAGCCCTCCCATCAGCTTGTCAGACACCAACTCCGATCTCGACACCACAGCGGGTATTCTGTCGCTTGGCATCCAACATATAGTTTTATACCACTTCAGCAGCTGTCTCGTAATCAACTTGCATCATCGTTCTATATGCGACTTCTGACAGCACCTTTTTAAAAATTCCAACAGAAAATAAAGCGTTCTTTGCGTGACGCATTTCTTTAATTCAACGCGTAAATAAAATTTTGTAGCATTAAGCTCAAGAAGGTTATCAATAGAAATGAGTGTTTAAATTGTCAGTAACAAATACCTCGACGCTCCCCTAAGCGCAATCATTGTAAGCCGGCCTCTTGAATAGCTCGCATGGCTCCTGCAATTCGTCATCGCCGAGCTTGTCGGTCTGTTGGGCGCTGATCGCATCGGGAATATCCACGCTGTCAAATCCTTGGAGCATGAAGATTCTTTGCCGATTATTTAGCATATGTTCGTGCAACCTCTCCACAGCCAGGGAAGGAGGTTGCTGATTGAAGGGTTCCTTGGAAGTCGGTTTGCGCAGCGACAGTCCCATGGACATCGCAACGTATCACATCACATAGGCATGAGCATAACGCCGTTTCTAGATTACTCTTGGGTGCATACTGAATCAACGACTGATGTATTACGTTACTACTCGAAGCGCTACTCGAAGCAGCCTAACACATTCTCAAAAATGCTTGTTTAACCCACTAGGTCCATTTTTGCGATCAGTACGTCAATAATCATGATCATCATCCAAGAAGTATAAGTATAGTCATGACGTGGTAAAATCGCTCAAGTTCCGAGGGTTTTGTTAAGATGCTGATGGCATAACTCAGTAGAAGGTAAATGACGCCAAGGGCGCCTATTATGAATGTGGGAAATCCCGAGGGCAAGAACCTCCCCCTTGCAAACATGATAGATACAGATATTTCTTAGTGTTTAATTAAAGCAGAACCTTTGCTTCGGAAGGTAATAGTACAGTATCAGGCTATCGGGGCGATATCATGATGGAAAAGTATTAACTATTGAATTCGCCTGACATTGCTTTCGGACGTCCCCCACAAATAGTTTCGAACACTGACACTACACTGACGCCTGGCCGAGGCCTCATTTTTCCTTATGCATTTCCGCATCTTTCGGCTGACAGTGACTATCGGAGCAATAGAGGCATACAGCTCGAGTAGATGTGGCGTACAATGCACGAATGGAATTAATCAATTAATAATGACCATTGATGGGTGGCTGTAATTCATAGGCTCACAAAATAGTTCACGCAGGGACAGCTGAAGTTTTTACAGCAGCATCTGATAACATCTACAATGAGAGGCTTTAGGGTTACTAACG
This sequence comes from Calocybe gambosa, assembly GCA_900068965.1. Taxonomy (NCBI): domain Eukaryota; kingdom Fungi; phylum Basidiomycota; class Agaricomycetes; order Agaricales; family Lyophyllaceae; genus Calocybe; species Calocybe gambosa. The sequence continues at coordinate 37,205 of CEMU01568324.1, forward strand.
CAACTCAACCTCAGCATATTATACATGCCTGACGATGGAGCTTAATTCGCCATCGAAGCGAAAAATTTAAAGCATTGTAAGTATGTAAAAGGTATAGCTCTTCCTACATGTTAGACTCGGAGTTGGACTCCTCGGTTGCTTCGCGTTTGATCCCGTGTTACAAAAATAAAACGCATCCCAGAAATCGAAATCCGGTACTCTCGGTTATTAGCTTGATGATGCAAGTAACTCGGCTTTTACATAGTCTTATGCCCTTGAAGTTCGCATTCGCTTACACTTATGCAACACTAAGCCGAAGTAGCCATGTGTCGGAATCTGCTAAGTCCATATTTATCTTTCTAAGCTATAACATCCTAATATTTAAATTATCCTCCTGAGGGGACTTCAAGTGACCAGTTTGAGAGCGTTACTTAGTCAACCCCAAGCTGGCAGCGAAACTCCTTTTCGCTTTACACAAAGCTTCACAGCGAGCTTTTGGAGTTTCACGTTCGCTACCTGGACCCACCAGCACCTTACCCGGTTGCTCTTGTTCCGTTTGCTGAGCTGCAGCTGCAACAGCTTGGAAAGGTGCAGCCGGAACTTCTCGACCAGGTGGGCCAACAGAGATACCCAGATCTTTAACTTCGCCGTTCTCTATATCATAAACCCATCCGTGAATAAAGACATCAGTGGCCGGTTTACTATGATGATCGGCACGCTTGACAGTCGAATTACCTGCCAAGAGGGCATAATGCTGGTAACAAAAAGGCGAATGGTCAGCAATATATACATTTTTGAGAGTTCGAGCACGTACGTTAGCAATCACACTGTCTGATGCGATGCGGCGAACATTAGCTTTGACATTTTCCTCCACGAGGGCACGGAACCCAGCTAGCAGAGACAAGATTCAGGAATAATGGGGGAACTCGTTGAACGGGTACTCACGATCTTGGGGTTCAGGTTCCTCAGCCTTAGCAAGCTGCTTGACCTTCTCGCGGAGCTCCACAATTTCTGGCCTAGGAGATAATCAAGTTTAATAAGCTTTTTATAGTGGATTTATCGATTACTTGCCTGGTAGACGTTTGGAAGATTGCTCGAATTGGATCGATCCAGCTCTGAACTGCACCGTTCGCAGCATCTATTGGAGATAACGGAGGCGGTATAATAGATGCGGCAACCCCACCACACCCATAATGTCCCATGACGATGATATGCTGGACACCAAGCTCCGCCACTGCATAAGCCATTACGGTGCGTCTGTTGCCCCGGTTAATCACCGAAATTAATGCCAAGTTAAAATGCACTGTACTTACGCATTAGCGTCAGTAGCATGAAATTGGTTTGCGATATTGCGTTCTGTAAAGAAAGTTCCCGGCTTGGCGCTAAAAATTGTGCCCTCGCTAACTCGACTGTCTGAGCAGCCAATAAACATGAAGGGGGGAGCTGTTTATGATGTTTAAGTGTCAAGAAAGACCAACGATCGAAGTAAAATCGATTACCTTGACCTTCATCAGTCAGCTTTTTCAAAAGTCCAGGGTCTGAAGCCTGTACACTTTCCCGAAAACGCTTGTTGCCATCGACAAGGATCTGCAGTTCTGGCGCAGCAGCACGCTTCACCTTTGCGGATTGCGTGAGTCCAACCATGCGTATTTCTTTCCAAGTGGCATGGAGGGGGTGTGCTGACGTGGAAACCAGAGACGAGAGTGCAATAGAAATTAAAACGAGGGCACAAGAGAACATGATGACAAGTAAATGTACGACTACTGGAGTGCAAAAGAATGACTAGCACCTGAAGGGGAGAAAAAAAGGAAAAAAGGAAGGATGGATAGAAAGAAAGGCTACACAGTAGCAGTAGCGGGGAAAAAAGGCAGGTAAACTGAATGTGCTTAGCGTTCGCTACAGCTTTTATACGTCTCACCGTGGGCCAACAAATTGATCATGAATCATGTTTGTCGTTAAGTGATGTTCATTGTTGGGCTAAAATAACGAAGGTCGTTTGAGCCAAGGATCCTTGGCAAATATCATGTTGCTGGAATGCCCTTGGCTGACTTGGCGTCTACGCGCTGTTGCTTAGCTCTAAGGAGGGAGGGACGAAACTGGACTGGAATGGACCAGACGCCTCCATTAC